>ML685779.1:3411214-3440275 GCA_007922175.1 Pelusios castaneus
CCCCCCCCCCCCGCCTGGCAGGGAGGGCATTGGTGTAGTCCGGGGGTAGCCCTAAGTCAACTTAGGGCTACCCCATGGCTACACTGGCTTAAGTCGACTCTAGGGAGTCGACTTAAGCCTTAGGTCTAGTGGAAAGGAGATTTTATAAAGTTGACTTAATTTCCATTAAGTCGACTTTATTTTCCTTAAGTCGACTTTATTTTCCTTAAGTCGACTTAAGCAAGCTGCTTAAGTCAACTTAAGAAAACTGTAATGTAGATGCAGGATAAATTAAGTCGACTTAAGCAAGCTTAAATCGACTTAATTTACCAGTGTAGATGCAGCCTGGGAGCCCATGGTAACCCACGTGAGGGACTGCTGAGCTGGCAGCCCCAACCCCAGGGCTCTGGGAGCCAGCGGCAGCCCCCCACAGCAGCCACGGGGCTGCAGAAGCCGGGCTGCCAGCCCCCAGCTGGAGACTAGCATCTACACTAGGGTTAAGGTGAATTATTAAATTCGCCTTTAATCCTATGCCTCCTGGAGGGGTGGATTTATTAGGTCGATTTCTAAGGCAGTTTAATTCAACCTTCCAGCCACGTCAGTGTGAACACTGGCTGTATAAGCAGCGTTAGATCAATGTAACTCCTCAGTGTAGACCAGGCCTGAGCATTCTTTGTCAAGTACAGTTATATATTAAGCATTGGCAATAAACATGATATTGTGTCAGTAACCGGAATTACATCAAAATGACTCACCCAGTCCACTCAGATTAAACCAAGTTTTTCACAGTCTGGTTTTCCATTTAGTCTAATATAGTTAAAGATCATGATTACATCTTAAGTAATTTCTAATCCCCAATTCTGTTTTTGAGTATTGTACATTATTAGGATATACAGCATTGTGTTGAGGTACAGTCAAGTCTTATTATAGTAGTGTTACCAATGTGTCAGTATTGTATATCATTTAGCTTAGCTAATTTGATTTAAATACAGTTACACTTCCACTTTATATTATATAATTTAAATGAAGAACAACTCAAATTTAGAGTGATTTAATCCTACATAATATAAAATTAAGTAACTGAATATAATTTCATTTTAACATAAAAATGCTGTTCTTGACCTCCTCAATCATTAGTAACCTTATTTGATATTTCACTCTTCTCATATAACATCCTGGACACACATTCCACATAAAACCATTTGGCCCTTGGGAAATCTTTAGCTAGGTCTACACTTGTCCAAATAAGTCGACTTTGCTAAATTGACTTAACAAGGTCGACTTTAAGTCCTTGCCAAATCTACTTAGAACGTCCACACTGGATGCCTAAATTGACTTCTAGGGGCTAGGTGGACCTGAGACTGGTCCACGTGGCAAGCGGGGGCACCCCTTGCCAAGTGCCAGGGGGCTCAGCATTTGCTCCATTGTACCTGGGTACAATGGGGGCTGAGCAGGACAGGGACACTGGCAGGGCATAGGAGCGGAGTGGGCAGGGCTGTGTCCTGCCCTGTGGGGGGGGGGGCACACCAGGCTCTGGCTGTGCCAACCACTCTGGCATGGAGGGCAGTGGGGGAGCCCTGGAGCCCTTTAAGTCGACTTTAAGTCGATTTAGGGCTAATCTGCATCCACACTGGCTAAGTCGACTTTATAAAGTTGACTTAGCCAGTAAAGTCAACTTTAAACGAGGTTTTATAAAGTCGACTTTAAATTTCCTTAAGTCGACTTAAGCAGCAGCTTAAGTTGACTTAAGGAAATTGTACTGTAGACGCAGAGTAAATTAAGTCAATTTAAGCAGGCTTAAATCGACTTAATTTACAAGTGTAGATGCATCCTTTGTGTCCTACAATAATTCTCTGTACAGTTACCCCTTTGTTACAAGTGGGTGTTCAGCTTCCATGCTAATACATAGACATCTATGCACTCACAGTAAAGGTCTCTTAGCTATTTCATCATTGTAGTACCTAGATGGCAAATAATTAAAAATACAAATGAATCATTTTGACCTCAAATTGTATTTGGGAGAAAATAGTGCCACGAAAACATAATTTCACTCTCTCTTTTATTTTAGAATATCAATTCCAAAACTAGATGTATAATAAAATGTAGTGAGTCATTGAAGTTTTTTCCTGAACAGATGTCCACCTATAAATACACAATGATCTGCTTTCATTTTTCAGACAGAAAGTTATATATGAATTATGGGCTAGATGTACTGGAACTACGGTATACTACGTGAAGGGTTAACCATTTGGGGCCAAATCCTGTTCATCTTGCTCACACAGTTTTGAATAAGTTTTATATAAGGTAAACAGGATTTGGCCCACTGGGCTGAATTCTGGCAGATTGCAGCACATAGGTGCTTTACAAAATAATCCAGACTCAGAAGACGGAACTCTAGCTCAGTCCTTAGTCTGCCTCCACATTTCCCACCCACCACAAATCCACAAGAAGTGTTCTGGGGCCTGGTTCAAAGAACATTGTATGTATGTCCCCAACACAGCAATGGTTCCTACATACACCCCACCGTTACTCAGATTATTTGTGCTTCAGGACAGAATAAACAGTACATTGCATTGGTAAATGTACTGGGGCAGTTGTTACCAGCACAGGGATGCACTTCAGTGCCACGTTTGCAGAATGTATATCTACACCTGTTTATATAGCAATTGTGCGCTGAACCTGGACTTGACTCTTAGCGTGTGAAAGGCTGAACTGAATTTCATCTTGATTACATCATGCATCTATTATTGCTTAAATTGTGGCATTTTTATATGAAATTAATTAGAACTGTGAAAAATAGTTTATACATTGTATATTGTGGAACAATTTTCTGTCATGGTCCTATAGGCTATTTGTAATCCCAAAATATTTAAGAGTAACAACTAGGTTGAAACTGGAAATATTATATATCCCTAAAAGGGATTATAAAGAATGTAGTTTAGGAAATACAGTATAGGATAAAATTATTAAGAATAATGCAGGTCATCTTCCATCTGAATAAAATACAGATTGTTAACACTTCAGAATCTGAATTTACTTTAATGCTATAGAAGTAAAAAAAACCATAATTAAAGTACCCAGAAGAATTTGAAACTTCTATCTGTCTCTGTACTTGTACAGTTCATATGACTATGTCTGTGTGACTCCCAAGAATTTAAAAATAGAAATAATTTTTCTTCACAGTCTATAAATGAAATAGTTTGATTAGTTTGTAGATTTTTTTTACCTACTTATTTGTCTTTGGATAGGTGAGAGTGTGTGTTATGGGCCTGTGTGTGTGTTATGGGCCTGTGTGTGAGAAGAATTTAAGTTAAAGAGGTACACTTTGCTTTTAATTCTCATAATGATGAGGCCCATGGCTGTATTACCTGTTTGTGAAGTGAGCTCAATAGTCTACATCCAGTTCCCATGAAACATCTGTTTTCTGCAATTCACACACCTCCCTCAATTAGCTAAGTTTCATTGTTATAGCAGAACACAGATACCAATAGCAGTGAGGGTCTCAAAGAGAAGAACATTCCCTCAAGTTATAGGTCCAGTTCTCCAATAATTAGAAGGCTTTGCATATCTGGTAGAGATCTTTAACTGGACCCTGATGCAATGAGAAGGCAGTGCAGAGAGAAGCTCTGAGTGATGTATCACAGCAACCTGCTTTCCTAAACAGATGGGCTTCTGTGTTTTGCAGCAGTCTGTGTTCTATCAGGAGAGATGGGGTGGGGAGGAGATATGTGGGGAGGATTTGATAGCAGCCTTTAACTACCTGAAATGGAGGTTGCAAGGGAGTGTGCACCTAGTCTGTTCTCAGTGATGGCAAATGACAGAACTAGGAGCAAGGGTCTCAAGTTGCAGTGGGTGAGGTCTAGGTTGTATATTAGGAAAAGATTTTTCACTAGGAAGGTGGTGAAGAACTGGAATGTTAGGGAGGTGGTGAATTTCAATCCTTAGAGGTTTTTAAGGTGCGGCTTGACAAAGCCCTGGCTTGGCTGATTTAACTGGGGCTTGTCCTGCTTTGAGCAGGGTGTTGGACTAGATGACCTCCTGAGGTCCCTTCCAACCCTAATCTATGATTCTATGAGGGTGGGTGGCTTTTTTTCTAGATACGAGTTTCAATAATCAAACCTGGAGGTTGGCAGTGTATGGACGGTGCTCCTGACTGTGGTTATGAGTCCTGCAATCTGATGTCATCCAGAGCGTAGTCAGCTCTGAGTCCAACTTCCAGCCAATCCCAGAGGAAAGTAGTTTATTTTGATATGTACAAAAGAGATAAAAAAGTGCTCTAATTTGAGATTTTAAAATGGCATTTGCCATAGGAAAAAGGAAGTTAAGAATTAAAACTGCTAAATAGGAATATCCATTGTCATCTTGAAAACAAGGGGTGCGTCTACAATTACAAATTAAGTCAACTTAAGGAGGCTTAAATCAACTTAATTTACTCTGCGTCTGCACTGACCTTTCCTTAATTCGACTTAAGCTGCCCCTTAAATCGAATTAAGGAAAAGTTAGTTCAAATTAATAACACCTGGTTTTAATTCGAACTAGTGCTTAAATGGACTTTATTAAGTCAAATTAAGCCAGTGGAGATGTGGAGTAGTGCCTAGGTGGACCTTTTTAAGTCGACTTAAAACGTTAAGTCGACCTAATAAGGTCGAAAAGGGGCCACGTCTACACTTGAAAAGTTAAGTTGACTTTTGCTAAGTTGACTTAATAAGATCCACTTTAAGTCGACTTAAAGTCAACCTTATTAAGTCGACTTCATAAAGTTGACCTAACTTTTCAAGTGTAGACATAGCCAAGATGGCTTAATACCTTTATCTTGCAGTCCTAGCTCTGGCCATACCCTCACTGACTTCAGAGGCAGTTTTGCTTTCATCAGGACTGGTGTATTGTATCCCTAGAACCAAGTTCTGCAACACCGCATAACTCTATGCACATTAGTAGTCTCTTGAGTTCAACAGGACTATGCATGTAAAGTTATTCACATGTATATAGGTTTGCCCATAAGACAATGCCCAATTACTAATTTAAAGAAACGCATTGATGCTGGTTACAGAGAAGAATACATATCCCTGAAAGAGGAAAAGTTCTGTAATGAGTTTTGGGAGAACGGGAGGAGGCTTAAGGTAAATGCCCACAGATAAACCAGTGACGGTCACTTGGAAGTGTTGCACTGTCTGCTAAGAAATGTCCTCAGAAGATCTCAAGGGAATAAAAATAAATGTATGCAGGACCAGATAACCTGGATGAAAGCTTCACAATCATTTTATATGATAAGGTTGCAATGTAAAAGACTAGTATGAAGATATTGTCACCGAAAATTAGAGTTACACTAAAACCATGATTCATTCACCAGTGTCCAATTGATAAGATGTTGGGAATAAAAGGCAATATCTTTCTATTGATGCAAATAGGGACACATCATATAATGCAAATTAAATTACACATTGCCTTGTTGTAAATATTTAAGAATTGTTTACTTATTTGTGCTTCACTATTTCCCATTTCATAATTGTTATACATACTGCTTAAACAAATAAGTTCATTAAATGCAAATACTTTTAGGGTGGAATGCAATAATTATAAGGGAACACACATTTCAGTAAGAAAAGATTGTACAAATTTAATGTGATAGTGTTATTACTAAAATATCAAAAATTGTAATGTGATGGATGTTAATAAGAAGCATATAGTAGCATATTAATCATATTTTCCATTGTTCATTTATAAATTAATTAAAACAGTTAACACATAGAGAAAACATAATTTATTCTTAATGAGAATTTAGTTTAATAGGAAAGTCAAATGTTCCTATATGGTTAATTTATAATTGTGGTTCAAATTTTCTTTGTTTTTTTAACCCATTGTTAGTTCTGTCTTTTACACCAAGTAACTGATATAAAATTCCTTCAGTTTTAACTGTAAATTCAACCTCAGATTAAATTGTATCATAAGACAATAGGGGCTAATGATGTCCTATCTTTTTTTCATTTTTCTAATAGAATTTCTTGCCAGTTTTGTTTTGTAAATTGCATTCAGTAATTTATAATATCTAGCATGCCTGATGGAAAGGATATCTGCAAAGCTATCTGGATTATAAATTTTACATGTCTTCATTTTGAATGTGTGAGAAATATTAGCACTCTATTAGAAATTAAAAATCAAAATGGCAGAAAAACGTCGATTATTATATACAGTAGCAAAAACATGTGCTTGGTGCTTTCAGACTAAAAGACTTCTGGAGGATTTGGCCCCTTTCAGCTTCAAAGTAGTCTATTTTCTATTTACAGACTGAATTTACCCTCCGCTGGACTGAAATGCCACAGTTGGAATTTTAAGTAATGGCAAATGTTGATGAAAGTATTGAGACCCCAGTTCAACAAAATTCTTCAGTATGTGTGTAATCTTAAAGCTGAGTAAATCATTATGCTGTTAATACTAGTCTGTCTGCTAGATTGGGATGATAATGTTCTAATTGACTTGTTCTCGATGTGTTCTAAAGTGAAACTGCTAAAATGAAAATGTGCAATGGCTGCAAGTGGAGGGCTAAACTGTTTTCCCCACCAAAGTCAACAGAAGTTTTGCCATCATTGGGATCATGATGTTTCTAATCCGATGCTCGCAGGGTCCATGTATTTTCTACTGATAAGTTAATCATTCACTTACTGGACTGTGATACATGTGTGCGCACGCCAGGCAGGTTGCAAAAAAATAGTTATCTGTATATATATATTTCTGCAAGGAGAGTAAAAAACAAAAACCAAAAACAAACAAATAAAACCCAACCTGTTTTCTTTCAGAGTAACAGAAGGACAAACTGCTGTCTTCAATTTTTAGGGTTGACCGTGAATGCTCTTGCAAAAGTACATACCAGAGGAATGTACCCTAAATAGTATAGTATACCCTATATAGTACTGCCTTTACAAGTATCTCAACCAATGTCACTGACTACATAAAATCTAACTGCATACAGTATACTTATTTTCTAGTGGATAGTGTCAATTATTATACACATGCTTGGAAAAGACTGTACCAAGGAAAATATTTTCCTTGTGCTTTTTCTAGTATCCTGTTTAGAGTGATCTGTGGAGTACAGTTCATGCATTGTCTTGTTTAAACTGCCTCATCATTAAAGCTATATCCAATAACAAGTGACGTGAATACACTAGTGAAATTTTGAAATGTTTCCCCATATTATCTTTTGTTGACATGCATGCTTTGGTTTCTATGTTGTCTGCATTAATTTCTTTTGAATTTAAGGGGAGGAAGTCAAGCAGTCTCAGTTTCTTGCATCTCTTCTACAGGTCATTGAAAGCATGTTGATCAAGCTGAAACTGTTTCCCCTGAACAATCTGCCAAATGTGGCAGCATTATGAAAAACTAATATTTTTTTCAAATGTTAATTGACAATCAAACACTAAAATATGATCATTAAGATTTCCATTTAAATCCATTGAAAATGTTGTTGTCTGAGGTTGGCCCAAGCTGGTAGAGGCAATCATTGTAACCAGCTGATGGCTACTTGATGGCCCAGCATATGTGAAAGTCAGAAAAAGCACTATGCTATACATCACTGTCATTGATCACACCACCAAATAGGCCAAGGACTTAGCAAGCATAGATGCTGAACTATCTTTTCACCCCCAAAGCATCATGGTTGAAGAAGATTAGTAAAGCAGTTTGAGAAGATGATTACACTGTCACTGCCCAGCCATACTGGATCTGTGGATTAATTTTGGACTTGAATCTTTGGGTCTCTCAGCCTTTACACAAGCAATAGACGCACTCCAAAAAGACATTTTCAAAAAATAATATCGCTGGGGTTTTGGTTTACTTGGGAATTGGTGGGTCTCTGCAGGCACAAGAGAAAGCTTTCACAGGACCTATTATATCTCCTATTAAAGGTAACAAGTTTTAGCACTGTCTTCTCCATGGGAACAAGACTGAGATCACAGACGCTGAGAGCAGGATTGTGACCCGCCCAATTAGCACAGATGCATGAGGAAGTGCAAGGCTCCCCTTTATTCTCCTGCCTACGCTTCCATTGTAACACCCATAGATCCTGGTCATTGGTAAATGGGATTGAATCTGGGACCTCTGAAGCTTAGTGCATGAGTCTTTATTGGTGGAGCTAAAAGCTACCTGACTGTTAGCCAAGGCTGTGCACAGAGGTCATGCGTGTCAAAAGTAACGCATGAGTTGATTCTGAGCAGCATGTGGCGCTGTCTCTGCCACTGAAACTGCCACTGATTCTGCCAGCGGCACGGTGAATGGGCTGTAGGCCTAACCCCCACCACTGCCATGCCACCGTGAGTGGACTGCAGGCCCATCCCCGGCCACCAATGTGCTGCTGGGAAGGGGATGTGGACCCACTGCGCCACCAGAAGTGAGATATGGAGCCTTCCTCCTCTGCTCCTGCCGCAATGGCCCGCCGGCGCTGGGAGAAGGCCAGGAGGAGATTTGGGCATGGCCCTTCAGAAAGGTTGCTGACCTCTGCTGAGATTCATCAGCCTCGAGCTGAGCTAGGTGCCACTAGAGGGGGGCAAAGCACCACAGCAAGCAGGCCGGGGTGACACCAGCCCCATAAGTCACAGCTCGACAACATGAGAGAGCACAGTCTTTGTGGTCTTGCTTCTTCCCTGCCTATGCAGGTTGGTGAGGAGTAAGTTGACAAGGAATGGGCGGAGCCTTGTTTTCATCCCCTAAGCATGCCTGAGCACATTGCGCTGGTGTGGAAGGAAAAAGTAGCATGCTACTAGCATGGGCCTGGGCCACTAGCAGATCATTTCCCCCTGGAGCGAGGGTGGGGGTCAGGGAGGCACTTGGGACTTTTGGAATCACAATTTCCACTTGGCTCTTCTCTTGTGGCGGCCCAACTACATACTGCCCCCTACTCAGAGCAGATTAATTTTACAATCTGGCCCCGTAACTGTACAAGAAAAGGCACAAAGCCTTCTAACACAAACATTTAGAAATAGATTTATCAGGTCAGAACCACTATCTTTTGGTTATAATTAAGGCCCTACCAAATTCCCAGCTGCTTCGATTCAATTTCACCGCCACATGCTTTGAAAATTGATCAATTTCACAATTTGGATGTTTTCAACTGAAATTTCACCGGGTTGTAACCCTGGGGTCCCAACCCAAAATGGGCTCTGGGGGCCAACAGGGAGCTGAGTCTGATTTCCTCTGTGCTGTGGGAAGTACCCCAACCTTGCTGGAGCTAGCAGCTAGGGCCCTTGGTGGAAATAGTCTCACCAACATGGGAGAGATTGGACCCATTTCCAGTGTCTCCCCCTGCTGCAGGAAGCTCTGGGGCTGATTCCTGCAGCCAAAGGCAGCTTCTGAATTCCCCAGTGCTTCTGGGAGTGCCCCAGCTGGGGGTCCCTAGCTGCTAGTCCTGGACCCAGGCTGAGGTGCTCCCAGCATCACAGGGAAGATCATATTTCATAGGGAAGAGCCAATTTCATTGTCCGTGACACATTTGTCACAGCCGTGAAATTTGTATGGCCCTACTTATAATCTCTGGAACTGTCTAAATGAGCTGGGTTTGAAGAATAATGTATGTCACTGTTCTGAGCTAAAGGAGATCAGACTGAACTGAGAGAAGATGGGGGAAGGGGGATGATTTTAGTTCTGTGTGGCCAAAAAAGACAAAAATACAGCACATACAATTATACTATTGTATTAATGACAGGTTTCCAATGATATTGTTGACTAATGCATTATATTGCAGACTCATTACAATACAATACATACAATATTACAATACATGGTAAAGGACACATATTACAGAAGTGTAACTACAGTCTTCACTCTTTTGGGCATTTGGCTGGTTCCTTAAGGTACCTGCATTCTTTTTATGTTTTTGTATTGTTCATCATAATGTTGATTTCATACTTGTCCGAAGTATGGGTGAGATACTGTTTCTTAATGGAAAAAGCGGGTTAACTCAGAAATAGTGGGCAGGTCTTCAGCTACTAGTTAAATCTTCAGTGGAGCTATGCCCATATATACCTGCTGAGGAGCTCCACTAAGATATACAGATATGGAAATGGCCATGTCATGTATTAAGATTAAATAATGATCAATAGACATAACAGACTTCAGAGTTCCCTTATTGGGCTTTATTCAGCATGTCTGGCAAGGACTGCCAGCAAACACACAGGTTTACCTAAGTGCTTAACAACCATTTATCACTATGGCAACCCCCAAAGGCCCCAGTAACCTGTGACACCACATATTACAGGCCAGAGCTGTAGTTTTATCAAATACTTATTAGTTAAAAATGGGCTAGGAGAATTTTACCACCTTTCTAAAACAAAAACAAATCAAGCACTACCATCTTTAGACCACATACGGAAATGTCAACAGTCCTTTTTTAAAAAAGCAAAATGTCTGAACTGGGCACATGATGAAAATACCTACTGAGCCACAACTACAGTAGTTCTACTCAGATATAAACAGCATGCTCTTCTTATGAACTTGATACTAAATTGAATAGCAGATTGTTGTCAATTTATATTAATGGCAGTTGGATACATAAATTCCTTGGCTATGTCTACACTAGAAAAGTTAAGTCGACTTTGTTAAGTTGACTTAATAAGGTCGACTTTAAGTCGACTTAAAGTCAACCTTATTAAAGTCGACTTAACAAAGTGGACTAAGTTGACTTAGCTTTAAGTCGACTTAGTCCACTTTGTTAAGTCGACCTAACTACCCTTAAGTCGACTTAATAAAGTCGACTTAAGGGTTACTCCATGTTCACACTGTCCTTAAATCGACTTAAGGGTTAAGTTGAACTAATGAGTGGTAGTAACAAAGTCGACTTAAGCTTTTATTAAGTTGACTTAAGGAATTTCTTAAGTCGACTTAATGAAAGCCTAGTGTGGACGTGGCTTAATTTAAGTCAACTTAAGTCTCCTTAAGTCAACCTAAATTGCCAGTGTAGACATAGCCCTGGAGAGCAGAATGCACTGCTTTCTCTAGTAAAAACATATTTTCTCCAGTCCCAATGTGGTTTTATGTTGATTTCAGCATTGCTCTAAGTTCAGCGGTTAAATTATACTTTTTGATCCTTGTATTATTTCCAGTAGAATGTCACTTGTGCTATGTGCATGTAAACTTTTCATCCCTTAGCAGGTTTGTTCTACTAAACCATTACCAATATTAAACACCAGAGGGCAGAGTGGAATTGATAACTGTAGCTTGGTGCAGGCTCACTCAGAGGTTATGCTTGCTGCAGGTAAGGTGTATTCCTAACTTGCGTCAGCTAGCATGGATTAAAATATCAGTGAAGACAAGGCAACTCAGCTTTTAATTCAGGCTGCTAGCTTAAGTTCAACTGTAAAGGCTTAAATCTGAGTCGCTAAGATGAGTTGAAAGCCAAACTGTTGTCTTCACTGATACTTTAACCTACTATTGTAGAAAGACAACAGAGTCCTGTGGCACTTTTAAAGACTAACAGATTTATTAATCGCATGATTAATAAATCTGCTCGTCTTTAAAAGTGCCACAGGACTCTGTTGTCTTTCTACAATAGTTTCTACAATAGACTAACACGGCTACCCCTTTGGAATTTGACTTTAACCTACGTTAGCTAACGTGAGTGGGCTAACCAAAGTTCCAAAGGGGGAGCTGTGTTAGTCTGGGTCAGCAAAACAAACAAGGAGTCCTGTGGCACTTTTAAAGACTAACGAATTTATTTATCGCATGAGCTTTCGTGGGAGAAAATCCCACTTCCTCAGATGCTTTCAAGTTACAAACACACTTCTCCTTTTTGCTCAGTATAGCCATACCCTAAGGAAAGGGCTGTATCAAAAATAGGTTTGGTCCATATCACAACTACGAATTGAATGTACTGGACATGTGAGTGAAGAAATAAGTCTCATCATATTGCATGTGAAGCAATATTCCATCTTTTGATATGCTGTCGGAACAGAGCAGAATCCAAATTCACCTTTCCCGTACAGTGCAGTATGTGGATGTGAGCCTACATTGGTGAATTGAAAGAACTGGGTTTGTATCAGCAGAACTGTGATGACAGCACAATGAAGGGGGGTACCCCAAAGTAAAGTGATAAAACACTCTGCAGCCCCCCTTTTTTTCTTTTGAGAGATTAGAGATTTGTCTTTCTTCACATGCAAGTCAGAGCCCCAGGATGACTCAGAGTGCAGAAGATCATATAAATGCTATGCATCAGTTAGTGTATATACACCATCCCTGCATTCTGACTGGCTGAGGCTGTGCTGGCCAATAAAATTACAGTTTACTTGTAAGTGCACCCAGCATCATACTATGGTATCTTTGCACCTAGTGCCATTTATCTATTGCCTCTTCAGCCAAAGCTGTCCAAGTTCTCCAAAGACCCACTGCACTAAGAGTATTTAGAACATTACAGCATTGTGAATACAGGAGTAATATCCCTTCAGCAAATCTCTGGTATTATGACACATAATAAAACTACAGAGCTATAGATAATCTTCCATTTTAAGGGAGAATCATAGAAATGTGTGACTGGAAAGGGCCTCAAGAACTCATCAGATCCAGCCAGGATTGGATTAATGCAGGGGCTATAGAGGCTAAAGCCCCAGCCCCAGCCTAAAGGGGGTCCCCAGGATCTAGCCCCCCACCCACCCTGCTAAGCCTCAGCAGGGCTTGGGGAAGCGCTAGAAGGGCCCCTGCCCTGCTGGGATTGAGGGGGGGGGGGCAGGGCCCTGGGTCCAGAGGCCAGCCTCCATGCTCCTGCCCCACCCCTGGGCCAGCTGGTCCACCCTCAGGGATGGAGTGGGGCGAGCCAGCGCCTGTTCGCTCTACCCGGGTGGGCTGGCTGATGCGTGGTGCGGCCTCTGCTCTGGCATGGTCAGCATGCGCCAAGCGACCCAGCTCCCAGCAACAGTCCGACTGGAGCAGGACCAAGGGGGGGAGCGCTCTCTGGTCCCAGGGCCCCCTGCAGCAACGGCCCGTCTGCAGGCTGCCATGCTGGAGGGCGTGGGGTCCCACAGTGGGGGGACAGCCTGGGGCCCCCAGGCCGGTTAATGCAGCCTTGAGTCCAGCCTTCTGTGCTAAGGAAGGGCAAAGTAAACTCTGTATGTAAGGTAAGGTGTGATGATTGCTTTAGAACCCACCATCTTTCTTTAACATGCTATCAAGTATGACTAAGCAACTATGCAGCATTTTATATGAAAAGCCTAAAGATATGCACTAAAGCATGTTGCTGGAGGATGGCACAGATAAGAAGTGTCTAAGCCTGCTGCTTTGCTGAAGCATTTACTTTGGTCCATGCATACTGGGCTTACGAGAGTTCAGTCAGCGAATTCTAGTTTGCTATATTAAGAATGACCAGGTTCCCATTAGGTCACATTTACTGAAACAGTAGCTGATGTACTAGGAGAGCCAACGCAGAAGTAGCCGACATTTCAGTGTTTCTCTTGCTCTTTCGTTAGGGCCAAGCAGGCTCTAGCAAAAAGGTACTTTGCTCGTGTTGTTTGAGTTCAATACATCACTATTTCTGAAGGAGTAAGGGACATTCAAGGCCAAATTGGTAGCAAATGCCTTAGGGTTTGTGTATGTGAGGCATTATTCTGACATAGATATTCCTGTTTAATTTGCTGTGTGGATGCTCTTCTTCCAGAATATGAGCATTCACACATGGAATTAATCAGGAGTAGGTATTATCCTTTAAATTCACATCCTACCTTATTCCAGATACATTTTCATGCGTAGACAAGCCCTTAGGATCCCAGAGGATCTCAACAAATGTCTAATAAATTAAGACAGAGATTAGAAAACGTGTGTAACACCTTATGTAGAGCACTATTATGGTTCTGTATAAGTGATAAATAATAACACCTAGCTATCAGCTACACCTTGTACACTTCCTTATCAAACCATCCAGTGCGAAAAAGATTTGCACATCTCAAGTACTCAAGTGAAGGTGGCACTGGAGGTAAGAGGGCGATGAATTCACAAACAAAATTAGGAAAGGAAGCTATTTATCCAACTTCTTGTAGCAGGTCCAAAGGTAGGATAATATGATTCTAACGTTGAGAGAAAAGGCTGTCTAGAGAGTTCCAATTTGATCATCTTTTCTTGGTAACAATTTAAAGGGCCAGACAATTCATGTGAATTGTGACACTGAATTTGAGTAACATCACCTTGGAAGGTAGCCTGAAGTATAGGCGTTGTTGCCGTTGGGCCAGAAGGGCACTGGCCCCGGATAAAATAGCCTGAGCCCCTAACCTTTTTCCCCAGCAGGCATATGCGCAGACATGCCTGTTTGCAGGGGAGGAGGAGCTAAGCAGGGAACTGCCACAGAGGCGGTGTGAGAAACACTCCAGATGGCAGGTCTACAGTCATTGTCTCCTTAATGGTCCATTAAGGGAGGCACAGGTACAATGGGCCTGGGGAGAAACCCACCCAGTGAGTCACCCAGACTCACACAATTTGGATACAGATACAGCTAACACATTCATACCTTCTAATACAGATATGATATCTACACATAGACAAAATACTGATTTCTAGCAAGTTACAACCTTCCTACTGATACCAAACATGACATAAATCCTATGAATTATAGCAACTATAAAATATTAATATGAAATAGTATCATAAATGGTCTGCTAAATCCAGACAGCGTCACAGAATGGGCTTATTCCGTTTTTGCTGCTTGGTTTCCCTAGGAGAGGGATTGGGAGCCTGGCAGGAGCTGTGGGTGAGAGAGCAGGAACAGTGCAGCAGCCTTCTCTGCCTTTTCAGTTCACTCTGTCTTCTGTTTAGCTATTTGCAGGGGAGGCACAAGGCAGGCAGCCTGGCTGGCTGGGTCTGCTAGTTTGGTGTGACACCGCTCATGGCATCACACTGGCAGCCCCAGGCAGTCTATCTGCTTGCCTTGTGAATTTCCCAACTTCCTCCACCTGGTTTGAAGGCACCTGGAAGCTGGGATCTGGCCAGAGCCTTTTTCAATTTCCTGCCCTGCAGCATGTTCAGGCGTGTGGCCCAGGGCTGGAACAGCATGGGAAAATGCAGCTGCTGTGCTGCCTCTCCTGGTGCCCACCACCCAGCTGCACTGCTCCCCTGCCACCCTTCCTCTGCTCCCCACTCTCCTGCTGCCACCCTGAAGATCGGCGGTGAGGGCAAACCTTACAGCAAAGTTCATGGGAGGGGTGGGCATTATTTAAAAGCAGTAGGTGTCTCCGGTGTGGGTCAGCAGGGTGGCAGATGGGGTTCCTTTATGAATGCACATAACATGCTCTGCAGTATGTATTGCTGTGGTATGTTTCCTGCAGCATCATACATGGACTTATGTATATTCCACGTGGCTTAGGAGGGGGCCACAGAATCAGAGCTTTCTTCCAGCATGTAGACAGAAAGGATGCATCACTGAGGCTATGCAAAATACCTGCTTCAGCCAGAGAGGGAAAGATCACCTGAGGCCAGGAGGGGAGGGTATTTTGGAGAAACAAGGACACATACTTAGAAATCCAGGAATGAGCAATTGAGGGGGCAAAGCAGCACACCAGACCAGATAGTGGGAGGGGAATGTCACACACAGTAAATTGTTTCAGGTATGTAAGCACTTCCAATGCAGACTGATGCCTTTAGACATGTGGAGGGGCTGCCTAGGGCACACAGGCCTTGGGGCTTGTTTCTGAGTGTGTGTGTGTGGGGGGGGGTTGTGGACTGGAGGCAGGGCCTAGCAGAGGAAGTGGGGGGTGGCGGCGCCCATTGGGGGTGGAGCCTGGCTGGGGGTAGAGCCTGGGTGGGAGTGGGGTCTAGGGGTAGAGCCTACTGGGGGGGGATGGGGAGGGCACAGCCCCGGATCTTTTTGCTATCCAGCAACGCCCCTGGCCTGAAGGCTTTTATACCTTTCAATTGTTATTTGATAAGACCAGACATGTTTAACTGGCTTGATTACAAAGGATAACTTTTTTTAACATTACACATTATGCAGCTGTCTCTGTGTTCAATGTTTGTTGGAAGTTCCCAGGTTCTAGTGCCATCCAGAACCTATTGCCTGTAGAATCCAAACCTGGCCAGTTTTCCTATGGCTAAGCAGCATGACATATATATCAGTATTCAGCACTAGTTTAAATAATTAACCCTAGAAAGGCCAGTACAGAATAAAGGTCTATATGTAGATGCCTTGCATCCCTATCCCTGATCCCCGTCTATTCTGCACTCCTGGCATCATTGACACAGCCTTGGGACCTGTACATTACAGCAATCTCTACCTGGGGGTTGAACGGGGTGACTGCCCTGGGCTCTGTGGTTCAGTGGGCCCCGTTGCCTTCAGCTGCGTGCTGGCCCAGGAATGGGGGGGGGAGTGCCGGGCTTGGCCTCTAGGCTGGCCTGCCCTGCCCCCAGGCGTGGACCAGTTGGCCCAGGGGCGGGGTGGGAGTGGGGGGCCTGGCCTCTGGGCCAGCATGCCCCACCCCGAGGGGTGGACCACCTGTCACCATATGACCTGGGTTGTGCTGACACCATATAAGTCTGTGTTTTGGCAGGATCCCTGCTGACCCAGTGGTGGGATCTCCCCCCAGTGTTAGGGCTCAGAGCTGGGACCTGATGGAGTAGGGTGGGCCCATGCACCTCCCCCCACCACCAACCCGAACCTTCAGATGGTGGCCTACTCACCCTAGGCCGAAAGGCCAGTGCCCTGTTTGTGGCTTGCCCCAGCTAGAAGGCAGCAAGCCTCCTGACTGTGAAGGCTAGGCTAAAGACTGCTTAATTGCTTACTGCTCTGCCCTGCTGTAACAGGCATACACTCACCAATGGACTGGCACTTCCTGCTGGTGTTCTGGGGAATTAGCTCATGTCAATGCCCCCATCCGTAGCCTGTGCTCTGTCACTTTTCTTAGGTCTACTGGTAGTTCTTCCCACTGCCATCAGAATCCTTGTCTTCTTCTGGACTTGGTCCTTCGGCCAAGCCACATTCCATGTCTCCCCCACTTCCAGGGACTTTCCTGCAGTCCTGGTATTACCAGGGTACTGATATGCTGTGCTTTGTTATGACAGTCTTGTAACTGAGTGAGATAGAAGGAATGGAATACTAGTCCTGGATCTGCCACTTAGCTCAGTGGCTGCTGCAGCCTACCATCACTTCATTGGTGGTCTGGGGGAGGTTGGAAGGATCCAGGTCTGCCCATTTCTCTGGGTCTCAGACCGGGGACCATATGTGCAGCCTATTGTCACGCCTCTTCACCCAACCCCTGAACAGTCTTCCCTGGGCGACTTCCCTACAGTTCTAGTATTCCTGAGCTTATATCAGGGCCTCCAGCTCATCCAGAGACCCAGTAGTCAGACACTGCTCTGCCCGGGTGCTGCCTCCCTTTAGCTCAGGGCAGCCAGCCTTCCTTCCTGAGCAACTTGGAGTTACTCCCTGCTCTTCCTGCAATTCCTTTATACATTGGGTTCTTGGGCCCTGACTGGTTATCCTGCAGCCCCTTTCCATTGGCTGCTTCTCTCCCAGGGCTCTCTTAACTCCTTTCGAGCCAGAGGGGAAGATGCCCCATCACACCCACCCAGAGGCCAGAGCCTGTGTTTGATGTCTGCCTTGGCCAGAGGCTAGACTAAAGACTACTTATTCCTCTGCCCACCCAGAAAGTTGGAGCCTAGTCTGTGAGTACTGTCCACCCAAGCTAGGAGGCCTGGGCTAGGGACCACTAATTAACTGTTGCTGATTGCCTGATGCAGCAGGAAAGCCTGAGACAGGGGGACCACTACATTCTCCGTGGTCAGATCCAAAGCTTTTCCAGCCCTGTCACAGGTTGACTGGTTGATTTAAGAAGGATGGGTCCAGTTCACATGTGATTGGTAAGTCACCTCCCAACAGGCCTAATAGAAGGGTCCTGGCCACTATAAAGATCCAGGCACAGGAACTGGGGATTGGAGGTGTTGTTGACTTTGTCCATCACTGGCATGGACATGGTCATCCTGGAGTGGAAATGAAGAACTTCGGCATTTTAACCTGTCATACCTGGGGGTAGGGGAAAGAAGAGGTTGAGAATTGCCTGACTTAGAGATCTGCTGAAGACTATTCCTATACGAATGAATTATGCCTGGAAGCAGGGTTTGACTTGGATTCAGAGAAACAATATTCTTTTCCCAGGTGGGGTAGGGAGGTGATCATCTCTCTGATCTGTGGTGGAGAAGCTGGGCAATTCAGTTTGTCATCAGGAATGGATCGTAAAAGGAGACAGAATTTGCTTGTCTTGCTGTGGTCATATAGGGAGCCTGCCCAGGGAACCATGCCCCGTTACAAGCCCTTTATGCCACTGTGGCACTGTTAAGATTCTGTACACGTGCTAGAAAAATCATAGAATCATAGAATAATAGGGTTGGAAGGGACCTCAGGAGGTCATCTAGTCCAACCCCCTGCTAAAAAGCAGGACCACTCCCCCTAAATTATCCCAGCCAGGGTTTTGTCTAACCGAGCCTTAAAAATCTCCAAAGATGAAGATTCTGCCACCTCCCTAGATAGCCCATTCCAATGCTTCACCACCCTCCTAGTGAGAAAGTTTTTCCTAATATCCAACCTTGACCTCCCCAGCTGTAATTTGAAACCATTGCTCCTTGTTCTGTCCTCTGTTACCCTCGAGAACAGCCTAGCTCCCTCCTCTTTGGAGCAACCCTTCAAGTAGTTGAAGGTTGCTATCAAATCTCCCCTCAGTCTTCTCTTCTGTAGACTAAATAAGCCTAGTTCCTTCAGTCTCTCCTCATAAGTCATGTGCCCCAGCCCCCTAATCATTTTTGTTGCCCTCCGCTGGACTCTTTCTAATTTGTCCACATCCTTTCTGTAGTGGGGAGCCCAAAACTGGACACAGTACTCCAGATGCGGCCTGACCAGTGTCGAATAGAGGGGAATTATCACATCCCTCGATCTGCTGGCAATACTCCTACTGATGCAGCCTAATATGCCATTGGCCTTTTTGGCAACAAGGGCACACTGTTGGCTCATATTCATCTTCCCGTCCACCATAACCCCCAGGTCCTTTTCTACAGCGCTGCTACTTAGCTGATCGGTCCCCAGCCTGTAGCAGTGCATGGGATTTTTCCGTCCTAAGTGCAGGACTTTGCACTTGTCTTTGTTGAACCTCATGAGGTTTCTTTCGGCCCAGTGTTCCAATTTGTCCAAGTTTCTCTCGATCCTGTCCCTGCCCTCCAGAGTATCTACCATTCCCCCCAACTTGGTGTCATCCGCAAACTTACTAAGCACACAGTCTATTCCATCATCAAGATCATTAATGAAGACGTTGAATAGAACCGGCCCCAGGACCGACCCCTGGGGCACTCCACTCGTTACTGGTTGCCAACCAGACATCGAGCCATTGATTCCTACCCGCTGAGCCCGTTGATCTAACCAGTTTTCGATCCACCTTACGGTCCACTCGTCCAACCCATACTTCCTTAACTTGCCAACGAGAATGCTGTGGGAAACCGTATCAAAAGCCTTGCTAAAGTCAAGGTATATCACGTCAACGGCTCTTCCCGCATCCACAAATCCAGTCATCTCATCATAGAAGGAAATCAGGTTGGTCAGGCACAATTTGCCCTTGGTGAATCCATGTTGACTGTTCCTGATCACTCTATTTTCCTCCAAGTGTTTCAGGATGGATTTCTTGAGGACCTGCTCCATGATTTTCCCAGGGATTGAGGTGAGGCTGACCGGTCTGTAGTTCCCCGGATCCTCCTTTTTCCCTTTCTTAAAGATAAGTACTATATTTGCCTTTTTCCAATCCTCCGGGACCACCCCCGTTCGCCACGAGTTCTCAAAGATAATGGCCAGCGGGTCTGCAATCACTTCCCCCAACTCCCTCAGCACCCTCGGATGCAGTTCATCCAGCCCCATGGACTTGTGCACATCCAATTTCATTAAGTGTTCCCTAACCTTACTTTCCATCACCGAGGGCCACTCTTCTCTCCAGTCCGCGTTACCCCGTCTAGTAGCCTGGGAGCTGGCCCGCCCTGTGAAGACTGAAGTAAAAAAAGCATTGAGTACTTCAGCCTTTTCCGCATCATCCTCCACGAGGATGCCTGCCCCATTCAGTAAGGGACCTACACCACCTCTGATCCTTTTCTTGTTGCTGATATACTTATAGAACCCCTTTCTGTTATCCTTCACATCTCTTGCTAGCTGCAACTCCAATTGTCCTTTGGCCTTTCTGATTTGATCCCTGCAGTCCCGAGCAATATCTTTATACGCCTCCCTTGTCATCTGTCCAAGCTTCCACTTCTTGTAAGCCTCCCTTTTATGTTTCAGCTCCCCGCAGAGTTCCCTGCTAAGCCACGCTGGTCGCCGTCCACATTTGCTGTTCTTTCTGCACATCGGAATGTTATCTTCCTGTGCCTTTAACAGGGTTTCTTTAAAATACAGCCAGCTGTCTTGGACACCTTTCCCCTTCAGATCAGCTTCCCATGGGACCCTGCCCATCAGCTCCCTAAGGGAGCCAAAATCTGCTTTTCTGAAGTCCAGAAGGAACATGATTACTATAATTCTGACTCTCTTCCTTCTCTTCTCTCATTGCTTTGTTGTCGAGACAATTCATATTCCTGGTGTTCCATTCCCTCTATCTCACTCAGTTACAAGACTGTCATAACAAAGCACAGCATATCAGCACCCTGGTATTGAACCTAGGCCCCTAGATGACATCCTTAATCTCTGTGGCACATTAAATGATTGGCCCTGGCCAACAATTCTCATTGAGTATCTGTATTATATAAAGATCAAACGAGAACAGGAAACTGAGAAACAGACCATTGCTTGGTGGTTGTTGGCTAGACCGCTTTGCTGTCCTGCCCAACTTTGCCTCCCTAACTCACGCATCTGGTTTTCTTGCATTGGGTTTTCCAGCTACTGACACCTGTGGTGAACTCTGACCTTTACTCTGGACTGCCTTCGATACTGATTGACCTCCTGACTACCCAACCACCTGCACACACCTATTGCTCTGGTCTCCCTCCAGTTCACCTCAACCATTGGGCATTACACAGCAGCCCAAAGCAGCTCAGGTGCTACTGGATTACATTTTGATTCACTAAATTGTAAGAGAATTAATATTATATAGGAGTTCTGCTTCCTTATCCTGTTCTAATTACCCTTGGTCCAGTTCAAGTGTTAAAGATTTTGTAGCTCAACTTCTATATTTAGCGTTTTCTCTTTACTTTTCAACTCAGTGGATATAAATCATGTCTTTGCCCATGTAAAGGTGCTCTGTGCTTTACTGTCTTTCAGCATAAGACTTTGAACAGATTGACTTTTAAGTAATGATTCACGTCCATTTGCCTTACTGATATAATTTTTATGGAGTTCTTTGAAGAACAGTTTGGGTGTTTAAAAAAAACGTAAAGAAATCAAAACTTAAACAGACATTTGAACAAAGTGGTGCACTCGTAACTAGTTCTGATCTCTGCTGAGTCACTGACTTCCTCTTTGGCCACAAGCAAGTAATTTGATCCCTTTGTCTTTCTACAACCTACTTGAGAAATTGGGTGATAAATTATACTTCACTGAGAATGAAATGGGGAGGTTGAATGGAATCATCCTCAGGAAATAAATTACAAAACATGTTGATTAATGAGAAATCTTAAAACGTTAACACTTACGGGAGCAGTTGTATTCTAAGCCAGTGAATACAAACAATGTATGACTCACGTTATCAAATACTTAGTCATCTTGACAAGGCACAAGAAGTTGGGTGACTTAAGGTATAAAGAATCTGCTGTGTCAGGGACAGGCCAGGGTTTATTAAGGTTCTTGTGGGTATCAACTGCTTTCTGGAGCTTCAGGCCCCATCCTGCAATGTGTTAAAGCCTTCAAGAGTCATTGCACCTTGTTAAGATATCTCATGTTCTCTTTCTGCTAAACATTCAAGTGACTGAGTTTTACTGACAAAGCACGGTAGAACACACATTTCAAAGTCATTTGAACAAGAATTCCTAGACAGCTAATTTAAAATCCACACGAGTCAGACCAGCAGCGCTTGTATGCCCATTCAGTCAGGGAACACAACCTGTACTATGGTTCTTATCTGAACAACTGCAGCAGAGCTTGAATTTCAAATAGTTGTCAATCTATAGAGTTAAAAAAACCTAAAAGAAATATCAACTGAAAAAAATGTAAGAAAAATCACCATGTGCTTTCAGAGATTTCCACAGAGAGAAGTTAAATTCTTTTAATAAGCTATTTGTTGTGAATTCACTTCTCTAGTTGCTATCTGCACTGTTCAACAGATTTGTCTGTTTCAATTCCGGAAGGAATCACTGTGTTCATCTAGTCTGATCTCCTGTGTGATACAGGCCATAGGATTTAATGGGTGAAATTCCTGAATCAAACCCAATAGCTTACTGATGAACTAGGCAGACATCAAATCTTGATTTAAAGACCTGTGATATTTTTAATCTAAATAACCAAAAGCCAGGACTTCAGTGCTCTCTACCATGTCTCTTGTGATAAAGTTAAAAAACTTGTGTTTAAGGCTATGTCTACACTTGGAAATTTAAGTCGACTTAGTGAGTCTACACTTAAATTTTAAGTCAACTTTGGGGGAAACTTACAAAGTCGACCTAGAGCGTCCACACTAGATGCCTAGGTTGACTTCTAGAGGCTAGGGGGACCTAGCATAGGTCCATGGGGGAAAGGGGGGCACCCTTTGCCCTGTGCCAGGGGGCTCAGCCTTTGCCCCATTGTACATAGGTACAATGGGTCAAAGGGGGACAGGGACCCTGGCAGGGCATAGGGCAGGGAGCCCTGCCCTTTGGGGGGGCATGCCAGGCTCCCTCTATGCCCATCCGGCAGGGAGGGCATTGGTGCAGTCCTGGGGTAGCCCTAAGTTGACTTAGGGCTACCCCATGTCTACACTGGCTTAAGTCAACTCTAGGGAGTCGACTTAAGCCCTAAGTCGAACTAAATCTAGGTTTAATAAAGTCGACTTAATTTTCATTAAATCGACTTTATTTTCCTTAAGGCGACTTAAGCAAGTTGCTTAAGTCGACTTAAGGAAAGTGTAGTGTAGATGCAGGGTAAATTAAGTCAACTTAAGCAAGTTGAAATTGACTTAATTTACAAGTGTAGACGCAACCTAAGTTTCCTACTAGAGCAGGTTTTCCATATGTCAAATCATTGTTGTGGCTCTTTCTGAATCTTCCAATGTCTTCATATCCTTTTAAAAGTGTGGTCATTAGAGAAGGATGCAGCAATTCAATAGTAGTGTCACCAGTACCTTATAGAGAAGCAATGTCACCTTCCTACTTCTACTCAACATTCTTCTCTTGCAAGAGTCACGCTGACCCTTTTAGGCACAGCACTGCATTAAAAGCTCAGGTTCAGTTGATTAACCCCTGTGACCCCAATGTCCTTTCCAGAGTCACTGCTTCCCAGGATACTGTCCCCAAGTCTGATATATATTTGTTACTCAATGTATGACCTTACATTTGGCTATTTAAAACTGACGTTGGCTGGTTGCACCCGGCTTACCAAGAAATCCAGATCACTCTGTGTAAGTGACCTGTCCTCACTGCCACTTAACAATTCCCTGCTCTTCTAGCGTCTGCAATCTATACTAGTAATGATTTTATACGTTTCTCCAGCTCCTTGATAATGAAAGGAAATGATGGAGAGAGGGAGTCAAGTGAGGCATTTGCTTTAAACTAGCAGGCTAGGTTTCCCAGCAGCAGAGCTCTTCTGCTTCTTTCCCTAAGATGGTGGAAGGCCTCTGACCACTCCCAGGAACATCCTGTGCAACTGTATGACTTGAAAGTACCCATCAGCTGATGTGATCTGACTAGTTTGTTAACTGAAGGCCAGTCAGAGGCCCTGGTGTTGCAATGCAGTCCAGATTCCTCCACGCACAAAGGACAGGGAAGAGCAATGATCAGATTACTTAAGACTGGCCACCATAGGATACAGACAATCTGTATACGTCATAGAACAAAATGTCCTTCTTAATCCCCGAAACCTTCTCCTCTCGCTACTCCCAAATCCCTGCTGGTTCTATATCTCTCTTCAATCCCCTACCTTCCCCAGTTCCTGGTGGCTCTGCCCCTCTTTCCATCCTTTTCACCTCTTTACCATGATATTTCCTCCCATCTGTGCAGGTAGTTGGCAAAATATGCTGCTACCCCAATCTACTCATCCCCTGGGAAATAAGTGGTTTTCTTCCTGAGGCTGAATATCTTTGATGTTCTTACTTCAAAGGCTGCCACAGGAACTAGGGGTGAAGGCAGCAGGAAATCAGCTGGGCAGTCAAGCAGCTTCCAAGGAGACACCAGCCATCTTCCGGCTCCCCAGTAAAAGTGGAAGCATCCTGCAGTTCAAGTGGGGAACTGGTGGCTCTCTCTTCTTTTCTGGTCCTGGCCTCCTCATCTCATACCTCCCTGCAGCTTCTGTACCTGCCAAACAGAGGCACAGGAGTGGAGTAGCTTTAGAATCTGATTCTTCCCCACATGGCAGCAGCAGATCCTGCAGCAGTCTAGAGACGCTCCAGTCCCAGTTGGGTTAGGATTTTCATTCATGACTGCAATGAAGAACACCAGCTATCTTACTCATCATCATTTATTTTATTTTTGGAAGCGGGGGAGGTGTGAGTGGAGAAAAAAGGAATCTTCATAGACCATCCAACTTCAAAGGGGCCACACTGATTGGGACACATTCCTCATAAAGCAAAATGGAATCTCCTAAAACTAGGGGAGCAGGCCAGCTGAACCCCCATTATTTTCTAACGCACTGATGTCAGTGATTGAGGTTATACTAGTTAACTTTCAGAGGCATTAATAAGAGGAGCAGGGCTGGATTATTGCACAGGTTTTAGGCGCTTAATCCCCAGGCTCTGGCCAAAAAGGGGCTCCAGCCCCTAAAACCCCTGCAACCCTCTGGCCCCACTCAGTGCTCCTGTCCTGTTGGCACTAGGGGTGGGGGCAGGGCCCTGGGGCCAGAGGCTGGGCTCTGAGCACCCACTCTGCTCCTGGGCTGGCTGGCCCACCCACGGGGGTGGAGCGGGACGGGCCAGCCCCTGTTCGCTCCACCCGGGGACAGGGCCGACTGGCTCATGGCACAGCCTCCACCACTATGGTGCAGCCTTCCAGGGCCCATGGCCCTGAGGGGCTGCATCAGAGGCCCCCGGGCCACATGCCTGCCAGTCCTCCCCTCCCCCCAGAGCAGACTGGCCAGAGTGGGGCAAGGTGGAAGCGCCCTCTGGTCCCAGGCCCCCCAAGCAATGGGGCCCATGTAGTGGTGGGGGCAGGGAGGGGGGGCCCATGTGGCAGGCGGGGCAAGAAGGGGGGGGGACACAGTGGGAGGCAGCCTGGGGCCCCCAGGCACATTAATCCACTCCTGAAGAAGAGATGCTGTAGCCTAGTGAATCATGGCTTAGCTGGGACTTCCAGAGACCTAGATTCTCATCTTGGCTCTAACACTACCAGATGACGGCTGATGAATCACTTCTCCTTTCTGTGCTTCAGTAATATGCACTTAATGATATTGACCTACGTGGTAAAGTGCTTTGACATCTACTGATGAAAAATGCTATATAAGAGCTCAGTATTATCCTTGTGAAGTATGTGCACTAGTAGAATTGAGGAAAGTTTTTTAAAGCTCTTCACAGTGCATTAGAAATAACCAATTTAATAAAATTACGAACCCCCTTGTGTGCAATGTCATTTTGCTTACCTAGCAACCACTAGACGTTGTATTTAAAAGGGCGTGGGGAGAGTGAGGAGGGAGGAAGAGAGAAGAGTTTTCCTACCATCCTAGTGTGTGAAGTTTGAATATGGCTTTTGCTGTGATGGGGTAATTGTATACGGATAATTTTCACCTGGGTGTGAGGCACTGCGTGTTTTGTGCTCAGTACATTGTATAAGTACAGAGTTACTGATTTGCTAACGTAAAAATGGCCATACTCGGTCAGCCCAGTTCATTTCAGTGGGTGACCTCTGGTTCTCATGTTAGGTGAAGGGCAGAGCCAGCTCTAGCCATAAGCCAATGAGGCACAATGTTTACGGGCACCAGGGGGCAGAGCAGGCCAGCCCATGGGGCAGACACAGCTCTCTCACCCCACCTCTGGGCCGGCCCGCTCCGCCTCTGGGCCAGCTGTTCCCCGCCCTTGGGGTGGGGCGAGCTGGCTCAGAGCGGAGGCCGGGTTCCATGCGCCCGCTCCCTCCCCCCCGGGGGCAGCGCAAAATCAAAAGCCAGCTCAGGGCGCCACAGCCCCTTGAGCCGGCCCTGGTGAAGGGGTAAATAACACTTCCTTATTCACTTTCTCCACAACATTCATGGTTTTATAGACTTCTCTCATATCTCCCCTTGCTCATCTCTTTTCTAAAATGAACACTCTCAATCTTTTAAATCTCTCAATACCCCTAATATTTTTTGTTTCCTTTCTATGTACCTTTTCCAATTCCAATATATCTTTTTTTGCGATAGGGTGACGACATGCAGTATTCAAAATGTGGGCTTACCATGGATTTTTAGAGAGGCATTATGATATTGTCTGTCTTATTATCTTTCCCTTTCCTAAAGGCTCCTAGCAGTCTGTTAGCTTTTTGGATTGCCCGCTGCATATTGAGCAGCGATTTTCAGATAACTATCCATGATGACTCTAAGATTTTTTGAGTTGTCTCAGATCATTTAGAGCCATCATTGTTACATATAACAAGTTTGCTATTGTGAGACGTGGTCAGTCAAGCATGACTGAGCATGAACGATGAGCAGCTTCTGAATTATAGAAGCCCATATGGCAGGAAGGAACTGCTTCGAGCTCTGCATAGAACCCAGTCATATTTGATTTTTAAGTGTTTTTGGTTTGTTTGTTTTTGTTAATCCAGGACTGAATTGGTATGGGCATAAAAGTCATGTTTTCGCTAATTATGATTGTACAAATAGGGATATGAGAATTGTACATGTTCTTGGAGTTCTTGGAGATCAAACAAGAACATAGCAACCAATCCTAGGATCCTCTTTTAGGAAATGCTGAATCATAACATGAGTGGTCTCTGTCTTCTAATGCCTAGGAACCCAACAGAATTTAAGTTATGTTAAGCAGAGAATACAGTGAGGAGTAATGAAAGGAAAAGATGATGGCTGCATGCCCTGAACATTGGTAATGGGTTACTGCCTTTTATTTTTTAGTACATGCCTCTTGTTTAAATATGTTACGAGGTGGTAGTGACCGAAAGTCACTCCTCTGACAGCTGAGAAAGGAGTTAGTGGACTCAGCCATTAACAGGAAGTGCACTGCTAAAAGCCATAACAGCTACCATTCTGATACTTGCAGGAGTGATACCAAGTACTGTATGGTTATGGATACTGAACTAAATTCTCCCCAGGCCTGGACTGATGCATGTTGATGAAGTAATTGGGAAACTATAAAAATAATTCTGCCCTTTTTGAAAACAGGATTTGAAAAAAAAAAAGTGCTTTTGTTCTAAGATTTCATACAACTATTCATTGAGAAGAAGATCTAGTACCACCGGGTACATCTACACTGGAGCCTTAGGTCGACTTAAGCAACCAAGCGCATACCCCAGCTCAGGCTGTCAGGGCTAAGGAGGGCTTTCTCTGCAGTTATTTTTTTGACTGTTGGGGTGCCAAGCATCAGAACTGAGAGTAGGAAGACTGTTTTTTCTGTGCTATCAATATCCCTGCTGCTGGTGCCCAGGCAATATGAAAGAGGATGGAACCCAATGGAAGTGTAGAGGGGTGATGGGTTGAGCCTGGGGAATGAAAGGGATAGATTGGGACAAGCTAATCTGAATAACATGGGCTGTAGGATGTCCCTGAGTTCCAATATTGCCAACTGTGTTAAAAAAATCATGGAATTACTCCCAGTAAGTGGGTTCATTCACCATTGGGGTGCCTCCTTGTGACCACATCCTGAGATTAGCTCCTTTTATCATTGCTTGTTTCATGCCCCGCCCCCCTCCTTGCTCTCCAGTGTTCATGGTATCCTCTTTTTGTGACTCACCCCTGCGGTCATTGTATAGTATTCCTTTTCCAGAGTACTAAAGCCCCACTGAATCACCTCATGCCATTCCAGACAGGCTTCTAGTCCAAGGCCAGATCTTGTGCCACTTTGCTTGCGGCTGTGAGGGAAATCCAGATCCATCCACTATGCTGGGTTCCAGCCCATAACCAGAAACTAAAGTCTGCTTGCTTCAAGACCTTGTTATGATTTCCCTAGACTCTTTTCTTTCTCTGTCTTCTGGTTCTCTGCTCTGTGTTTACAATCCAAACTTCCAGCAAGTAACTGTAGAGCCCTCTTTTGCTTTCAGCTTCCTCCCAGTCAGGCCCAATCTGCTATTGAACTTCATCTTCTATTAGGCTTTACTGCTCCCTGGCTCTGCCCAAGGTGCCTATAAGGTTAACTGACCATATATGTGGGGTACAGTCCTCAAAATCATAATTGTTTAAAAAGCGAGATTATATTGTGGTTTTGATCTGTTTGGATTTTTGCACTTCTCCTGTCCACCCCCAGTGCGTGTAACAAATTTAGTGTAGCCAATTAAGCTAATTTTGAACCTCATTGCAAGAGCTCTCATCTCTACATCTCCCCATCTCCCTGCCCTGCAACTAATTCTGCCCCTCATTATCCCCAGCAATCTGCCTCCACATTTGCCCAGCCTGCCCTTTGCAGAAGAGAATGTAGTGGTGCCCCTGGAACATTCACTGTCATAACTGGCTCTTCCCCCATAGCTGTCAACTGCACCTTCTCCACTGGCGTGTTTGTCTTTCTATTTGTTAACACCAGCTCTAGGGAAAATGTCCAACTCAGTATAGAACCAAACATGTGAGGGTAGGAACCTGATCTGTTTTAAAGTTAGCCGAGGCCAAGCAATGGAGATACTTTAAGAACAGGATTATAAAGGGTTGGTAATAGAGGCGTATGTGAGTCATTGAATTGTTTACCATAAGATTGCTGTGTTAGACACAGGTGGTTATTGAAAGGTTATTCTTTCATTGTTTTAAAAAGAAGTGAGTTAGTTTTCAAAAAAAGCATACAGGCTAATAAGTGATGAAGAAACCTAATATAACTCAGTTGAAAAGTTGGTAGAGTGGTGGTTCCCTGTCATGTTGTCATTAGCACAAAGAATTCC
>ML685779.1:3440675-3512490 GCA_007922175.1 Pelusios castaneus
CTCTCTCTGGAGCAAACAAGTCGACTTAGATAGTCCAGTGAGGACTCTCTAAGTCAATTTACTAAGGGCCCCTTTAAGTCGACTTAAGAGTCCAGTGTGGACTCTCTAAGTCGACTTAATAAGGTCGACTTAAAGTCGACTTATTAAAGTCGACCTTCTTAAAGTCGACCTTAATTCCCTAGTGTAGACATAGCCAATAAGATGAGGATCATAGAGAAAAGTACAATTAAAGAGAATGTCCACAAATGAAAGAGTTTGCCCAGTTTATAAATACTAGCATATTAGTTTAAGAAGAATATAGTTCTGATTTTAAAGGTCCCAAACTGCTCCAACTGCATTCAGTGGAAGTTTTAACTTTGACTTCAGTGGGAGCGGGGAACCGGATAAACCTGAGAAGACCTTCAAACAAAGGAGTGATTTACTACCTGCTGAAAACCTTTAGCATCTTATCTTTCTCATGATGAGTCATGATTTTGCCTTACCTCTTTCACAGAAAGAAGACTTCAGCACTATATGTTCATTTGCTGTTTAATGGGACCATTAATCCAGAAATTATTAGGATCACTTCTCAAAGCTTTTGAGGCTGTAAGAGAGGATAAAAGGTAAATCTTTTTCTTGAGAAACTATGGCACAAAGGCTTTGGTTTTAAAAGAAGTTCACAGTGGTCTCAGTGGGAGGAAGGTGAGATGGAATTAAATCGATTGGGACAATGAATTTTTGGTCTTATGCCATGGCTGTGCAGGAGGCAAAGAAGGTTCCTATTCATCCATTATGGCTTGTGTAAAGTCTCCTGGTGGTGTATTTCCTGGTTAATCCAAGCTGTCTGTACTCAATTAGAGTGTAGAGCCTCTCTTGCTGTGAGAAATTTTTATGTTACTTGCACTTTTCATAATCTGGAGGTATTGCTGAAGTCTTCAATACACCAGTATGCTAAAGTAAGAGCTGTGGCCAATAGTTTTCTTCCATCTGCACATACTGGGAATATAGTGTGCACTTTTAAAAAATGTGGCCTTTACCATAGTTATCTCTTTCCTTGCCAGTTTGAGCCTTGACATCTGTAACATATTGTACATGGAGCTACACCCACGCAGAAGCTGAAGGTAGAGTAGAATGCTGCAGCCTACTCCTCGAGGCCTGGTCTATACTACAAAATTAGGTCAACGCGAGACAGCTTTCGTCAAGTTAGCTGTGCATGTGTCTACACTTAAAGGGGTCTCCCACCACTGTAAGTGCCCTGTTATGCCAATACAGTAATACCACCTCCCCAAACAACGTAAAACCATGTACGTAATTCGATGCAGTGCGTGTTTAGATACTGTGTTACTTAGTTGACCCTGACTGTTCTCCAGCAGCTGTCCCACAGTGCCCCACACTGGCTGCACTGGTCACCATTGTAAGCTTCCCTGTTTGGGGGTCTTGGAGATTGAAACTCCCTTCCCCACTAAAGCCCCATGAATTTTTTAATTTCTTGATTGCCAGTTTGGGGAATACACCTAGCAGTTCTCCATTGTTGAGTGCAACTAGCCAGCTGAGCAGGCCAACTAAACACTCCAGAAGTTCTCCTGCCTAGAATAGACAGGAGATATTGGCTCCCCTGAGCCTGTGGAGAGAAGAGGCTATGCAGGCACAACTCTGAACCAGGCATAGAAATTTCAACATCTATGGCTATGTCTACACTTACTAAAATTAGTTTGAATTAGTAAGTTTGAACTAACTAATCCAAACTAATTTTAGTTCATTCGAATTAGCTTAATTCGAACTAGCATGGCCACACTGGAATGTTAGTTCAAACTAAGCAAGCACTGGCTTAGTTCGAATTAGTGATCCCCATTCATTTCAATGGCCAGGTAGTTCGAACTAAGAAATTAGTTCGAATTAACATGGCCACATTGGTTAATTCGAACTAGTTAGTTCGAATTAACTCCTTAGTTCGAATAACCTATTTGAACTTATTAGTTTGAATTAAGGAAGCCCTTAATTCGAACTAACTAAAGCCTCGTGTAGCCATGGCTTTAGTTAGTTCAAATTAAGCCTCCTTAATTCGAACTAACTTGCCAGTGTAGACATAGCCTATGAGCAAATTGCTCAGGAGATTCAAGAGAAGGGCGATGACAGAGACCAGCAGCAGTGCCATGTGAAAGCCAAGGAACTGTGACAGGCATACCAGAAGGCAAACAACCAATCCAGTGCTAAGCCACAGACCTGCTGCCTTTAAAAGAGTTGAAGGACATACACCATGGAGATCCACCCCCATCCCCCACAGAACCATGAATACCAACAACAACACTGAGTCACAGGCACTGGCCATGAATAGCAAGGATGAGGAGTTGGGGGATGAGGAAGCGGAGGAGGAGTATGGGCTACAGGATTCCATGGGGATCCAGCTGTGCAATGAGTCAGGACCTGTTTTTGACTCAACTGCAGTCCTACCAGTCAAACATGAGTGAGCTTGATGCAGGGGAAGAAACCTCAGATAAGTAAGCAGATACATTTTCAGTTACTGGGATGGCACCCCTAAGTAACAGGACACATCTTTTGACTTTTCATTAATTTACTCAAACTAGAAGAGAAGTGGTATAACCAAGAGATATAGAGTTACTACCAGTTTTTCATTCCCCTCCACACCCACAAAATGCCTGAGCCAGATTAAGAGAAGAAAGAAGAGGATGACACATTCAGTGAGAACCAGCAAGCCAGTTGTGCATTGGACCATGAGCACAGGGTCTGGAGGATGAACATTGCAGAGACTGGGGAAGGAACGAGTGGAGAGGATAAAGGCCCAGGAGATCCAACTGGAAAAGGGAGATGCACCAGGAAATAATGGGGCTTCTCTGGCAGCAAACATAGGTTCTACGGACTCTAGTGGACCGACAGGTTCGACAATCCTGGGCTTGTCTCTTTCTGAAGTCCATTGAGAATTTCATATTGGGACCTCCCAATATCCCCCTCAATATTCCATGTGGGCATCAGGGGTTGCTAGAATACCCTTACAACTCCACTTCGGGAGACATTAAAGACAATCACAGCTTCACGTACACTGACTTGTGAAAGATACAGTTGGTGTACATGTAGTTGAAATGGACATGAATATTCTTTCCCTTTCATAAATTCTGTTCTCTTAATTATTAAGTTCTTAAGGTATTTGTTTTTAAATTGCACTGTGGGTTTTTGCACTGATTTTTATTACTAACTGTAGTGGCTATATGGCAACATAACTTGAGCTAACGTAAGTTTGTAGTGTAGCTATGTCCGAAGTGGTGCATCACATAGAATTACATCACCACACTACTTTGCATGTTGCTTGCCTTTAAGCTTCTGGATTCAGCAGTCCTTTGGAAGAAATGGGATTAGGAAAGGATAGGAAAGAAGGGAGCATATGGCATAATAAGTTATATTGGATTCTAGCCAAAGGAGGATACTGTGATGGGATCCCCAGGGTACAACCTGGAACTAGAGTACCACTGTGCTGCCTTAATTCTCCAGCCTGGGCTGTCTCTCACAATACATTGCTAGTGACAAGCAGCAAATACCTCTAAGCACTGTTATCAACTAGCATAACAGCATATAACATCCCACACCCAGTCAGATTGCGTGAATGCTCCTTGGGCCACTCATGAATCACACAAAGAAAGGCACCAGTGAATCTCTCAAGCCCCCAGCCTTCTACTCCAGAACTGTTCTGTCTTGCCCTAGTCAGAAGCCTGACTAGTCTAAATTCATTACCCAGTCCACTTCCCATCCCCCATGCGGAGAGGACATCCACAAATCTTTGTAAACTGAGCTGAGTTTTCCCAACCACTTCAACCAAAACACACTGTTTTAGGTAAAACATGAAAGAGATTGATTAACTACAGAAAGACAGATTTTAAGTGATTATAAGTGGTAGACACAATAGATCAGAGAGAGTTACCAAAAGAAAATAAATCTTTAAATCTTATTACACTAGGCACTTGTGGTAGAGTAGAAGGTAATTATGCCCCTCAGTGCCTCTGTCACCCCCAACCCAGCTGCCCGGGCTGCGGTAACGTGGGCCAGCAGGCCCCCAGACTGCAAGCAAGGAACCCACAGTTGACCGCTTTGATTAGAGAAAACCAGAACCTCACCTAAAGAGCCAACAGAAGACAGCTGTTTCCCTAGCTGGTGGAGGGCGGCAGTCAGGTATATAATCCAGCCATGGAGAAACCAAAAGGAGAGATGTAGCCAGGGAGGAGGATGGGAGCCCTGCTATTCAGTTTGCTCTCTGGCCAAGGAAGGGTGAGCAACCCAAAGCCTTGTTATCAAATCGGGCTGGTTTGGGAGTGGGGTTTGCATTGACACACTGTAAATAAATGAGCATGGGTGACTGATCAGGTGAAGCCTGTGAGTCCATTTGTTTCAGAGCGGGAGACTGCCAACAGACCTAAAAGGGCAGGGGCCTGTGGCAATCTGCTACAGCAGTACTTCAGTCACTTTCTTAATATACCTTTTACAAAGCAACCCTGGATACTAATTTAAAATCCTTTCCCACAAAGAATAACTGACCAGTGAACTGAATGCTATTTGAGTGGATCAAGTGATCTAGGAATAGTCTGTATCTTTATCTATTAAATTGACACTGAAAAGAGCACAGATTAACTAGGGAAAACCTTATTTTTAGGAAATCATGCTTATTTTATGCTTCACTGTCCCTGAGGGATGCCAAAGATATTATGGGCCAAATTCTGCCCTCCAGTATTTGCACAGAAATTGTGCTGACTTCAATAGGAGCTCTGTGTATACACCTGAGTGTGGGATTTGGCTCCTGTTTACTATTCAAGGCAACACTTGGAAAAGTTTCCCACTACAGTATAAATGTATAAGCTACAAAGCTAAAGGACATGAAGAAATCTGGGTCATCAGATAAAAAGCTGGTCACAGGGCAGGAAATACAGTGTGTACAGATCAAGCAGAGCCTTTTTAACTTAGAATTTTTATCTGCATCTGTCCTTGGCTTAGGTCTTTGCACTAACCAAAACATACAAGAAAAATCAAATTTAAATCATTGAAATATTTATTGGAATCCCCTGCCACAAAAACACTGGCCCTCCATATCAAGCATCACCTCACAATAGAGGAGTCTACCTTTAGCTTCCCACTATCCAAATGCCTGGGAGAAATGTGCATTGCAGCATGTCTGGAAGGTGAACAAAAACTTGTTATAAGAGACAAAGGCTACGTCTACACTTGTGTATTTATGTCGACATTAACTAAGTCGACTTAACTAAGTCGACTTTAAGTTGACTTAGTGTGTCCACACTTAAAAATAAAGTCGACTTAAAGGGGAACTTAGAAAGTCGACCTAGGGCGTCCATACTGGATGCTCTAGGTCGACTTTGTGGGGCTAGGGGGACCTAGGGCAGGTCCACGGGGGCAGGGGGGCACTCCTTGCCCAATGCCAGGGGGCTCAGCCTTTGCCCCATTGTACCTAGGTACAATGGGGCAAAGGGGGTCAGGGACCCTGGCAGGGCATAGGGGCAGGGTGGGAAGGGCTCTGCCCTGCCAGGTGGGGGGGCATGCCAGGCTACCCCTGTGCCCCCCCCCCTCCCGGCAGGGAGGGCATTGGTGTAGTCCTGGGGTAGCCCCTACCCATGGCTACACTGGCTTAAGTCGACTCTAGGGAGTCGACTTAAGCCTTAGGTCTACTAGAAAGCAGGTTTTAAAAAGTCAACTTAATTTTAATTAAGTCGACTTTATTTTCCTTAAGTCGACATAAGCAAGCTGCTTAAGTCAACTTAAGAAAACTGTAGTGTAGACGCAGGGTAAATTAAGTCGACTTAAGCTTGATTTACCAGTGTAGACGCAGCCAAAGGGCTTAGAATGAAAGCCGAAGACTCCTCACAGAAGATGCTGTGGTAGTAATATCTTCCCTTTTAAATCAAGGCCACCACAGCTCAAGTTACCCCACCATTTGCAACTGCAAGACTATGCCCAGTGAGAGAGGTTGTTGCTAAAATAATCAAAGCATTTAGGTCTTTATTTGTTAAAATGAACACCTGATATCTTATGGCTGCTTCCTAATTATCCAGTACAAAATACCACATTCAGTCTTTGTTACAAACTGCAATGGCATTTCCCTCAGTGAGGCTGCCAATAAAATGGCATCTATTCTGGTTGCCAGAAAGGACTGTGAAGAACTTCAGAGGAACCCAATATAATTAGAAAGTGAGACCATGATGGCAAATGAAGTTCAATGTTGACAAATGCAAAAGAAGTGCTCATTGGAAGGGAAATTTAAATTCCTTATTTACCATGAAGGATTCTAAATCAACAACATCCACTGAGAAAAGGGTCCTGTAAGTCACTGTAGGCAGCTCAGTGAAGACCACTGCTCAATGTGCAGCTCTAGGTAAAAAAAAATCAAACAGGATGCTAGGATAAATAAATTATAATGTCATTATATCAACCAATGCCTCCTCTGGAGTACACATGAGCTCCTCATAAAGAGGATATTACACAGGTAGGCACAGTGGGGAGTATATGATGCACCTCTAAGTATTTGTTTCTGCTCTGTATGCTCCATTCATCCCTCATCCCATCCCTCCTTTTCCTGCCTGAGGTATCTGCTCCCCCAGGCATAAAGAATGCCTCAGGGCAACCCTGCAGCTTTGTACCTCCTAAGGGGAGCGAGGGCACTATTTGACCTACGATTCTATGAAAATCTGCATTAGCCCAGATTTTTCAAGGTGATGGCATAGCTAGTTAATAACTGCCAATACAATGAGCAAGATGCTAACAGTATTGGGGGCAGGACCTTTACACTTGAAAGCAGTGGGATTGGGCAAGGAAAATTGTTTCTTTTTTACACAACAGTACAAAGTACAGTTGAATGTGACAGAAGCTGCTGGTAGTTCATAACAGGTTGCTAGGGACAAGGGTCAGATTTTCTTTGATCTTATCTTCATGCCTGGTACACGTTCTCTGGTAATGGTGGGAATTTGGACAAAGATTAAATGGGATGTAAATGTGAATAAGTGAAAAGACCATGTGGACTATACATTGTTATTCCCAGGGCAAAATAGAAGTATTAGTAGGAGTTAGAGTCTCTAGCATGTAATCATTTGGAGGCAATAAGGAGAAACAAGACTTAAAAAAAAAAAAACCCAAAACCCTAAACACTAGAACAATGATGCCATTAGGGATTTAATAATGCAGTGCAGAGTTTGGTTACCCAACATGCTAAGATTGACCTATTTCATTTCATGATGACATTCCTTAGCCATGGCTGCTACCAGAAAGGCACATATACATTTTGTGAGAGTGAGAGCTTAACTTGTGAATATAAACCCCTGTCATGTGCACAGTAAGCACATTACACAAAAGCCAACTGTGAAAAGTGGGCTTGACCCTAAACTACCGCCACCAGTAGCTGGATATGGTGTACCGGTTCATCCCCCATCAGGCCACTCTCATCCTCCTGGGGCCTGCCTTTTCCTCTGACTCTGCCCTCTGGCGTAGTCACAATTTTGGTCCATCTCTTCCAGGTTATTAATGTCCAAAACTAAAAGCATACTATGAAGTCAAAACCAGGGTTGTTTAAGGAGTCTTCAGCAAAATCTTGACCTTCTGCTGAGGGCTTGTATTAATGAAATCAATCCTTTTAATGAGTCTTTCTGGCTGGTCATCTCAACCACCAGGAAGCTCATGCAGGCAGCAAGCTGACTCAGATTCTTCACTGAAACTTGGCTTCCTCACTGAGCAAGACACAGAGCTCTACTCTGCCTTTTGGCCAGCCCCAAACTGAACTGGGTCTCCTTTTAATTTAATTGTCCACTCCTGACATCTGCAACAGGTGTAACAGAGGGAGACCAGTTGGGATCACAGTCCCTCATGAACCCGCTCCTTGCCAGGGTGGGGCCTATATGCCCAATCATATACCCTCCTGCTCTGGACCAGGATTGGGGCACTGGCAATCCACACTATCTTCCCTCCATCTTAAACTGAAACTGATGCATTCCTTGCCCTGTGCTGAACTCAGACTAAGAGGGGTTGCAGGTTCCTTCACCTAAGCCAGTGGTTGGCATCCTTCGTAGCATTGATTCACCATGGAAGGGCATAGTCAGTAACCAGATAAAATCCTTTCCTAAGAAGATAGTATCAAAGTGTCTCCATAGCTCTCTCTACAGCCAAATATTCCTTCCCAATAACTAAGTCAATTCCCCCTCAGGGAAATTTCCTGCTCATTCCCATCAGCCTCCTGGGACAAAACAGCCCCCAACTCAACTTCCATGGAATCCATTTGAAGGATAACTGCTTGGTAAAGTCTGGGCTGTATAAAACAGGTTCCCTACAGAGGTGAGCCTTAAGCATCTGGAAGTCCTTTTCACAGGCTTCCATCCAGCAGACCTTTCTAGTACTGCTGTCTGTAACAGCACCTGGGAAAGGAGTCCCACTGTATGAGAACTTAGGTACAAATCAATGATAATATCCCGGCAGTCCCAGGAATTATTGCACTGGTTTCTTTGAGTTTGGAGTAAGATAAGCTAGCAAACAATTGCACTTGCCCTTCACTAACATAGGCTATGTCTACACTTGCACTTTTAAGTCGACTTTAACTAAGTCGACTTTAAGTCGACTTAGTGTGTCTACACTTAAAATTAAAGTCAACTTAAAGAGGAACTTACAAAGTCAACCTAGAGCGTCCACACTGGATGCTCTAGGTCGACTTTGTGGGGCCAGGGGGACCTTGGGCAGGTCCACGGTGGCGGGGGGGAGCACCTCCTGTGTACAATGGGGCAAAGGGGGACAGGGACCCTGGCAGGGCAGAGCCCTGTGTGTGACACTGTTCGGATTTAGGGAAGCATTTATGATATTATCTCATAAATGCTATAATCCATAGGAACTATGTCATGTTTGGTATCAATAGAAAGGTAGTAATTTGCTGGGAATGATTATATAGTTTATGTCTAGTAATTCTATTTTGATTAGAAGTTAAGAATTTGATGTTATATGCATACTTTAACTTGTGTCATTCTGGAGAAATGTCTTAGACGGGAGGGTGTGAACAACCATTGTCTCAATGTTTAGGAATTTTCCAGGTAGAATGGTCCCAGGGAGTATCCTGATGAGCCATTGAGGACATTAAGAATACAACCATTGTATCCTTAATGGCTTACTCCCTGGGACCATATCACCTGGCAAATTCCTAAACATTAAGGAGACAATGGTTGTTCACACCCTCCCGTCTAAGACATTCCTCCGGAATGACACAAGTTAAAGTATGGATATAACATCAAATTCTTAACTTCTAATCAAAATAGAATTCCTAGACATAAACTATATAATCATTCCCAGCAAATTACTACCTTTCTATTGATACCAAACATGACATAGTTCCTATGGATTATAGCATTTATGAGATATCCATAGAAAATAATATCATAAATGCTTCCCTAAATCCAGACAGTGTCACACTGTGACCACATGCCCTGCCCTTTGGGGGGGCATGCCAGGCTCCCCCTGTCCCCCCCCCCCCGGCAGGGAGGACATTGGTGTAGTCCTGGGGTAGCCCTAAGTCGACTTAGGGCTACCCCAGGGCTACACTGGCTTAATTCGACTTTAGAAAGTCGAATTAAGCCTTAGGTCGAGTAGAAAGGTGGTTTAATAAAGTCGACTTAATTTTCATTAAGTCGACATTATTTTCCTTAAGTCGACTTAAGCAAGCTGCTTAAGTCGACTTAAGCAAAGTGTAGTGTAGACGCAGGGCACATTAAGTCGACTTAAGCAAACTTAAGTCGACTTAATTTACCAGTGTAGACACAGCCATATAGTCCAGGTATGTTGTTTCATCCTTGCCTATGTGGTATTGTGCAACATTTGTCATTAATCCAGCCTTCTCTAAGAACCAGAGGACAGCCACTATTTGGCTTTGGGTGCCTCCCAATTCCAGCTATAAATAGTGACATCCCTGAGGTAAGCTCAGGCATAACACGTTGGACTCAAAGGACACTGTCCATCAGCTGCTGAAAAGTTACCAGGACCCTATGGAGGCCAAATATCATGGTTTGGAACTGATGTAATTCATGAGGGGATGCAAAGGCTGTTTTTTTCCCCTGATAGTCTGAAGTGAGAGAGATTTGCCAATACTCATTTTTAAGGTCCAAAGTGGTAATATACTGGGCTCCCAGCTCAACAAATCCAGTAATTCATCTGTTCATGGCCTGGGATATTTTGAGATAGTGCTGATTTTCTTCAATTCCATACAGAACCAGGTGAGCCATCCTGTTTGGACAATAAGACAATTGGGCTTCTCTAGTGATTTTATGTGACTCTATAGTCACGCCAGTGGTTCTCAACTTATTTACCATTGTGGAGCGCATATGCAGCTCTCTATGAATTACGTGGGCTGCATCCACACAATATATATACTATCTATACAGCCCTGAAGTTGTCACATGAGCTGCAGCTGTGTGTTGATTGAGTAGCAAATGGCCTGAGGGCTGCGGGTTAAGAAATACTTAAGCTCGAGCATGGTCTGGAACTCTTGCTTTACAATCTCCCCCATCTTACTTAAAAGAGGCCAAAATAGTTCTGTGATCCATTGTTCCATCTGTATATGGTGGGAAGGGAAACCAAGTGCAGTCACCGGTCTGGACTTAAAAGACTAAAGAGAAGGTAGCTACAAATTGTTGCACTTGTTCTTCTAGTCTGGTATAAGATTCTCCCCAAGATATACAGTCCCTGTAGTCAAAATATTGGGTATCTGCAGGCCCAGTTCCAACTCTGATAGATAAGGGGCTATAAACAATTCTTCAAGGGCCTTCCATGACTTTTAAAATTGACATGGTAGATCGGTTTGCTCTTTTTCTGGTTCTAATTTCATAACCTACTTGCCACAGAAATTCATCGGGTCCCTGCCACTGGGTCAACAATATTGACTCTGTGCCAGGAAGCAAAAGGAGCATCCAGTCATCGGTGTGAACACTTGAATGTAGACCTTTTTATTGTGTGTGATTTCTTCGGTATGTTAGACATTCAAAAAATTCTCCTAGTGGAGGAACCTATGTCTTCTCACAAAGGTTAAGTACACACTGGACTTTCAGCTCATGGATCCTGTTTCTCCCATATCCCGAAATCGCCTCCCGAGTTTGAAAGTAGAGAAGCTCATAGATGATTAGGACCCTTGTACTACAAACAGCAAAGGGAATGGATCAAAGTGGTGAAGATTATTGTGACAAATTTCTTTAGCATGTTCTTCACATCGGATTAAAATATTCCATGAATTCATATGTCTGAGCGTGGTAGACAGATATTCTGAGAGACTTAATTTCTAGTAATTTATATAATTCTCTCATAACCTGAGACTTAAAGCTGGTTCCTTGATTGGTCAAAATCTCCAAGGGCAGCCCTAACCTGGCAAAAACTTTCATTGGTTCAGATTCAATGGTTTTAGCATTGATAGACTACAAAGGCACTACCTCAAGGTGACATAATCCATGATTGCTAGACTGATCTGATAGTTGCACTCTCTTCAAGTGGCTTGATTAGGTCCATTCTGACTCTTTCAAATAGGGTGCTGACTAGGGGGAGAGAAACCAATGAGGACGTTAGCAGTCCCTAGGGTGCAGCCAACTGACACTCTCACAAAATCTTATCTCAGATGGGCCACCAGAAACAAGCCACAGTTCAAGCCAAGGTTTGTTCTTTGCCCAGGTGTTTGGCAAAGGACATGGCATGGGCCAAGTGCATGATTTCCTAGCAATATGGCTGGGATACCAGGAGCTGGGACCAGACTTCCTCTGTAAGACTGTCTCTCTTCAGGTGGTACAACCACTCATCCTGGATTTCAAATCATAGAAAACCTTAGCTTGCTGAGGGTCTGTTGCCTCTCCAGTCGTGACTGCAGCCTGTGTTTCATCTTTCTGTTGCTCCTCTATAAAGTTGAAGAACCTTGTAAGGACACTAGTTTCTGAGACTGGGCCACCCGATGGCTCAAAGTAGGGGAAGGATCCTAGGAAAGGGCTGGCTGGAATTCCCTTCACCAGGCCTCTCTTATCCTGACAAAGCCTAGTGGGCCGTGATCCCCTGGTCTTGGGGAAACAGAGATCAAATCCCAGGATCACATTTGGTCTCAAAACCCTCTTTAGGAAGTTCCTAAAATGTTTCCAGTGTTGGTCCACAATGACTGGTAGACAAGTGATGTTGCCAGGCCAACATCTGAATGGTGAGCTGTACCATGTCCTGGAGTATGATTTCACATCACCTTGCACACTTTGCAAACAAATGGTTTTTCCAAGAGACCCCAGGGATGTCACCAAATAGTCCCTGACCAAGGTCTGGCTGTATCCCGAGTCTAGAGCCCCAGCACGTTAATTTAATTTACCTTACAGGAAGAATCAACTTGCTGGTCCTGGTCAGCATGCACTGTTTCCTGCAGTCCAGACCTATGCATAAGTGCAATCAATAAGGTTATAGTTCCTATACTGATGCCCTGGATGCCTGCACAAAAAGTAAAGGCAGTGTGCCCAGTGAATAGTCAAAACCTGTTCTTAACCTTGGCCCAGGCTTTCCATTTGGGCTAACTGTGTCACTGTCTTGAAAGGTTTCCACTTGAGGACCTGAAGGTTGCTCAGAAACTGTCAATTTAGGGACCCTTTTGGATCATCTGGATGGCTGTTTTGGCTTCTGATTTGGGCCACTGTCAGCTAGAGTCCTCCAGTTTCTGTGCCACATTACAGAACTGGTCTCCCAAGGAATTCCTGAAACTGTTGGGGAAGCTTTCTCTGATGGGTCTCTAAATGGTCCAAAATGGCAGCTTTGATTTGGGGTTAATTCATTGCTGCAACAGGATCCAGGCTACGATGGGGCCATCCTTGGCAAATGGGGACAGCAGAACTATCCCTGTTTTGGTACCCACTGCCCTGCAATCACTACCCATTCAAATATCTCAAGAAAGATTTGCAGGTCATCTTTGTGAATCAGATCAGACCAGCTGAAGCCACTAGAGCTGCATCGAGGGGAGCCACAAAGAAGACCGAATTGTTGTGGGAGGTCTCAAGAGGTCCACCACTTGATGTACAAGTGCCTCGTGTTGGACAATTTGTAATTTATCCACCATATTGAGGACACTGCTGTAAACAAATTAATAAACAGCTATTGCAGGATTATATTTAGCAGAAACGTTCTGTCCCTAAGCTGGTTGCTTTTTGTGCATGTCCATTTACTTACAGGCATTTCTGTAGTGCCCATTGCTGTAGTTTCTGAGAACCTTAATCTAAGTCCTGTTCCTGGCATCCTTGATTGCTCCTTGAGAATCTGCTGGCTTACTCTGTACCAAAGGTGGTGGCATCTATAATGTGACCACAGCCACTTCTATGTTCACATGCTGCTGCAACATTTGTGCAAAATATGCCTTGTTTTCAAAACCATTTGAAATCAAAATCATGTGAAAACCAATAAGACACTGGTCAATAATTTCATTGTGAAATGTATGTGATGGTGCTGCGTGTGGAATTATGGATATTTGCTGATATTATGCCTCAAAGTCTGCGAGTAAAAGTTGTGTAGGGGAAGTTGATGAACAGTTTTTCTTACTCAACACCTCAGACCAGATGTGACCAAATTCAGTGAGCTAGTCAAGTGTATCAGAGGGTGCAGTCACAGAGAGAACATTTACAGTATAAAATTGTAGCAGAAAGCGTCACACTGGAGCCCAGCAAGGGACCCTTTAATATAGGTGGAGACAGCCCCCTGGAAGAGACAAGACATTGAACCCTATGGGGGGTCAAAGACAGATTCTGAGATACAAGTACACACAGAAGGACTTTGCATTATTCTTCACCTGCAGGGACAAGGAGAAAACCGCTTTGGACTCTATGGGAATCCTGGCTAAGAATTAGCCTGCTATTGCTGGGAAAGATGAGGAAACTACCTTGAACAAAGATTGTGTCAGGTTAAGTCAGGTTTTAGCAATTAGAAAGCATATCTTTACCTCGGTTTGTCTGAAACCATTTTTATCTTTATTCCTTCTACTTGGTATCACTTAAACTATGTCCTTTTGTTAATAAACTGCAGTTAATAAACACAGCAGTGCCATGTATGAAGGAAAAGGTAAGTCAATGAGCTGTAATATACTGACTCTTTAAAAGAGCAGTGAATTTAATATCTTCTGTGGTTATACAGAGATAAGGGCTATTCACTGCAGAGAAACATCTCCCTTGGGAGCTGGAGTTCACTGGGGGTTTCCTGGTAAGCACAGTTTGGACTGAGAGAGGCACCAGGAGTTTTTGGGTGAGAAAAAACAGACTGGTGTGGCAGGGAGCTGCTGACACACAGTCTAATCTCCAGCAAAGCTCACTGTTGCTGAGGCAGAGAGGTAACACAGTGGCTCAGAGCTTTGGGTGTTCCCAGCATGTCATTTCAGCCTTTTTCCTCTTTGGCTGGTTGTTATGTGATCAACAATCTAAACACAAGGGAGCTTATAAGCATTAACAGTTCCCACTGCACCCCATTCTAAAATCTAAATCAGAGTAAGACTGTTAAACGGCTAAAGGAGGCAAAACTGCAAAATACAAAAGGCTGTTGCATAATGAATTAAACAAACACACAAAGGAAAACCACAGAGCAAATCCCAGCTCTCAGGAAGCCTCTGATATTTCAGACTGCACAGGAAATTCCCTACAGTTTTAGTTACAACAGCATCTTGATTTGGAGCTGATCCATATCCACACACATCAGAACTTCGGGGGTGAGGACAGGTTCGAAGCCAAGTTCCAATTAGTCATCTCTAGCAACCACCAAAGTATATAAAACTTTATCCTTCTTCATTCACTTTTGCTATCGCTTTCTGATTTTATTCTCAAAGGCAAGGAAACTAGTAGCTAAATGATCGATTAATCCCCTATATCAGGCACCTGGAATTTGATAACACATCCTATATTTCTCATCTTATTAGCAAGGGGGCTGAGGAGAAAAGAAATACAAACAGTTTCTTCATTGCAATGTCCAAGATTCATGTGTTCTCTCCTGGCCTGGAAAATTACTAAACTGAGAGTTGGACTGAAAACCAAGCTGATAGCCTGAATGTTAATTAGCACAGGAAATCCATCACAGTTAAGAATGCCTCTTTCTTCTTATCAGCACTTTTTTCATGCCTGTTTTATTTTAAATCCTTTCTGAAATCTTCTTGTATAAAATAAATTTGCATTCTACGTTGCAGTACAACTTGCCTGTGTATAGAGCAAAGGGTACATTAACTACACAGAAAGATACATGATCTGTACAAGGCTGCATGAGGATTGTCATGAAGCAGCTAGATGGTTTTCAAAAAGTCTCGTGTGACATTCTAAAGAAGCCATCTCATGCAAGAATATTCTTCACTACAAGTTTTTATTAACACACAAACAGGGACAAACAAGGGACCATATCATGAAGTCAGTGCCAGTTGAATGCATGCATCGCATTGAAAGAGATAGATAAATCCAGACATGATTGATCTGGAAGAATCCAGTTAACAACAAAGGGCCCATTAACTTTAATGGAATTTTTGCTTGAATAGACCATAAGCTAGTAAAGCCAAAAACTCACAAAATCTCAGGCACCAGACTGCTTCCTACTGTCCCTGAAGAGTTGTGAGCTTGATGCCAACATCATTTATCCGAAACTCAGCCTAAATAAACAAACAAAAAAAAAACCCAACCCTAATATCATATTTTTATTAACAGACTTGAAATAATTAGAACAAACAATAGAGTCAAGACTCAGCCAGTTTACCTAAGTTTCCTTGTAGTTCTTTTACTGAGGATTTGGAATGTGCATGGACTTCAGGGATCTCCCAGAGTCAGAGCTTCTGTCCTGCCTCTCAATCTCATGGATAGCACTGAAGCCTATTGCTTCCTGCTGGAAATGCCAGTGAAGTTTATACTTCATTTAAACACAAAGTAGCTGGTTACATGCATTAGTGGTTGCTGTGTGTCTAAAAGAGACCAGAAACAAATCAGTGTACTTGCTGGCCCCATCAAGTGGGGTTAATGACAAGTCTGTGCACAACAGATCTTGGATGCTACTTATAAAATTCTGTATTATACTCAGTTACAACAAGACAATGGGTGAGTCTCATAAGAAATTAGAAATACAAGTTCTTTGCTGAATGAACATGTTAATTTGAGACAATTACATCAAAAAACTTAATGCTCATCTTGCCCATACATGCACATGAATTTTACAAATTGAAATACCTGATTAAATAACTCTGTTGAATTTTTAGAGTTACAACAGCAATGAATTGGCATGAGATCAGAATCAGCTCTTTTGTCCAAGGATCTAATTCAAAGACCACTGATGCCAATAGCTTCAGTTCAGGCCCAAGAGACTAAAAGAGAGATTCTGGTCTCTGATAAGCATATGGAGAATTCCAATGAGAACTGCAAACTTCTAACCTTTTGTAGAATCTAATAATGCTTGTACTGACTAAGGAATTTATCCAACAGGATGTGATGATTCAGAGTTACACAAGGTTGTCCTCACCTTTCAACTATGATGGATGTAGGTCCAGCCCAGTTCCTGAGTTGCAGCCTGGTGACAGATAAATTCAAGCAGAAAAGTTGACAAGACAGAAATTATAAAATGGTTACTTCTATTACAATCTCTTCTGTTTATCTCTCAAGCGTGTAATCTCTGTTAAAGCTCTCCATAGAAAATGAGCAACCTACAAAAGCATTCTTCATTTGATATGTTAAAATCAAAGTATACTGTTTCCTAAAATCATTGTGAATTGAGCCTCAACATCTTATTAGTGTTAGGCTTTATCCCCTAATGGGGGAAGGGTGCCCAAACAAATACCTGGTCCTTTAAATGCAGATGCTGGGGAAGCTCACAAAACCCCTAGGCAAAGACCACCACTAGCAATGAATTTTTGTTTACACACTATGTATGCGACTTTTATTACTGAATACAGATTACTAGATTAAAGCAGTGATTAGTAGTACAATAAATATCCATAGACACTCTAAGATACAATACCACTTATTGCATGAATGCAGGATTTTTCATCATTTTGTGGCTTTAAACACATGATATAGCGAATATAACAAAGCCCAATACACACAAACCAAAATCATCAAGAACACAAGCCAATATGTAAGAAACAATCACACAGGATCCTTTACACTATTGTATAGGGATCTCATTCACACCCTTTGGGTCATGGGGTTCACCTGTGCACCCTTGCTTTTTGCAGGCCTTAGGCGGCTGCATGCAGGATAAGTCCCAGACCTGGTCAATGGTTAGCCCCAATTCACACTTCCCCTCCCCAGCAGCAAAGTTACGGCAGTGATGAACGCCTAGCACAGAGGGCGCCCATTTATACACTCATACAAGAAGGGGATCCAGTGGGTCACAAGGTTCACCTGTGCACCCTTGCTTTCAAAGCCCTGGCAGGCCTTGGTGCAGCTATACACAGGATAAGTCTCAGACCTGGTCACTGGTTAATGTTGCATTGTACACAGTTTTCAACACAACTCTGCTTTTATCTTCCTTATAAACACAAAACCAAACAACTATCCTCAAGTAAATCCTATACCTACCCCAATTCCTACTTCAGCCCCAAACCCAAGATTGGTGCTGCTATTGTTCATTATCTGAAAGTCTCAGCATAAAGCTAGGCAAAACCTTAAACTTTTTGTATTGTTGTGCTTCAGGACTGGGCGCTACTCCAAGCCTCTACTTTGGTTACCTTTCCTTTGTTGAAATTGGTGTCGGGTTGCTAATCCGAACCTTCCCTTAGCTGGCCAGGCCACAGTGCTTTACATCTGGTCCTATTGTCCGAGTCCTACGGAGAGCCGGTGGGGAGTGCCCTTGGGGTGATCAGACCATTGGACCTGTCCCAGTATTAACTGGAACAAATTCCAACTTGCCCCCCCCCCCTCCACAGGCCTCCTTTTATTGCTCAAAACCGCAGTGGCGGGGTTTCTGCCGATTCATGCAGTTAGCTGCTTGCATGGAGTGTTGGAGACCTTTTAACCGTCCCCTTTTCCTGTGGCTAGCTGGTTGCATCCTGTTTAAGAGCTTTTATACATGTCAGTTTTTGTTGCCAAATTAATAGTTGTGGCTTTTCCCATCTTTAGGCCTTTGACCCTGGGGCCTAGTTTGGACAACTTAACCCTTTAGCATCCTGACAATTAGATCCTTAAATTTTTTCAATATGGGCAAAACGATTTAAGAACAGATAAAACCTGTTTAATTATTAAGAACTCTCTCCCTCTGCCCCATTTATAGGTAGGCAAGCAAAGCAATATTATTAAATCTTATGGAATTGAAGAAAAGATTTAAATGAGTTACTTTGAAGAAGCCTGTGACATTCCCCCTTTGCAATCCAAACTGGTGTGTAGTTGTGTCCCCCTACTTCCTCACTCCTGGGCCCCAACTTACCCCACGTTGCTGTGTGAACCACCCACTCCTGGGTCAGCCCACACCATCTCCTGCAAGAAATTGAGCCCTGGCTCAATGAATTTGCGCTTCTGGACAGAGCTCATGAGACTGACCCTCAGCAAACACCCCCAGTTCCAGATGCAAACCCCAGGAACTGTCATCTTGCAGGGTTCAGTGCTGTAAATAAGCTTGGAGGATGCAGCGTACATTTGTCCGTCAATTTATCAAAAACTTTGACACCAGCTCTGTCACTCTAAGAAAAGTCTTTACATACACTCGATCCACATGCACTGTTTTAGATCAAACAAATAAGTTTGACTACAGCAAGATTTTAAGTGATTATAAATCAGATTAATATAAGTCGAGTGGTTGGCCACAACCAACTAAAAGGTAAATCACATCCTAAACTAAGCTTAATATTTCAGTACTGTGATGTTCGCTTACCCACAACTGGCTGTGATGTCTCTTGCAGCCCTGTTCACCAGACTGCTCCCCTCCCCAAGGTAAGAAGTTGTCAGTGTCCTTGATGTTGCTTAGAAGATGGATTCCAGGGGCAAGTCTCTGAGACAAAGATGCCTTTTTCTTTTAATAAGTTTCCTCAACCCCCTGGGGTCAGGTGATTGGCCATGTCCAGCACTGGGCATAATTTCTTCCACTTGGGCCAAAATGCTTAGGCCAGTCCATTGTTCTAAGACGCATGCCTCTGTAGGGCAGGGAACCACAGCTTTGAATTTGCCTGCATCTATTCAAGCCATGTGGGGCACACATTTGGGGATATGACAGAGCAGAGTTTCATACCTGTATATATGTATGACATTCCAGGAAACATTCTACCATAACAATAAGTCTGTCATGAGCATTCCAAAAATACCTTTATGACATATTTTGTATTAGACAGTTATACTACAAGGGTGAACATGAACGACACACAAATCACGCTGTAAGGGTGAACATAGAGCACAGAGTGTCACAAAGCCATTTATGGAGTTATCTTAAAACAGGTCAATTAATGAATGCTGGGAATCTTAAATCCATCAGACCCCACTATTCCTCTACCAATCAATGTTTAGCACCCATCTCCTCTCCTGCCCTGTTTAACCTTCTGGTAACTGAAAGAAGGAACTTTTAATGTTACAGTAGCATTTCAATATTCAAATCAAACCATTACAAAAGTGACAGAGTAACTTCTTGATGGAGTCTTACTTGACTTCCTTTCACCAATACCCATTGAAGTTTTGGGGAGATTTTCCTTGATGTCGTTTCTTCTCAAGTCTTTGTTTTTCTTAGCTGTTGGTAACAGTTTGCTTGTAGAGATACAGAAGGTAAGTTGTTGAGTGCTTGCTGTTTCAGCAAGATAGCAGAGGGAGTATGAGAGGTGTTTACTTCAGAGTTTCTTTTAATATACTTTCTTCCTATTTAGGCTCCTTTAGATTCAAAGCTGGTAGCTGTACCCCTTTCATTGGCTCAGTATCTTCATGTATTGTCTTCTGGAGCCTCTTCAGCCTATGAATATATAGTTTGTTAATACATATATGCATTAGAGTTGCAATGCTTTATTGAGAGTTGCATTTCCTTTGTGGTGGGAGATTCTTAGAACATCTTTAAAGCTAAAATTAACATTTTCTTTGTAGTCAAATTCCATAATTCTTAAGGAGAATCTTTATCTTTAGTTACAGAGAAACAGTGACTTAATAACAATTTTGAGTGGATTCTTTTTGTCCTGAATTGGCTGAAGAAGTTGCTTTAAACAATCCCAGTAATTATTCATTTCCCATTACTGCCAATATTCTGTACTTAAATTGTTCCTTACATAAGTAATTAGTTTAGCAAGATCATTAGACCCATGTTGGTAAATAAACATTTTACCATTTATATAGCAATGATATAAAATTACTTTAGATGTTTTTTATTTAGTTAAAAACACTTTCAAGTATGCATTTCACAAACATTTGCCATTTCAACATTTAAAAAATAAATGAAAGGTTAAAACATTTCTTGAAAGGCATGCATGATACCAAGTTTACAGTAATTTAATTTAGAATTAGCATAGTAACAACCATAAACCAGTAGAAAAGCACTTCAATCTCCCAGGACACTCTGTAGCAAACTTGAAAGTTGCCATACTTCAACAAAAGAACTTCAAAAATAGACTTCAGCATAAAACTGCAGAGCTGGAACTCATATGCAAACTTGTCTCAATCAGATTGGGTCTGAATAGGGACTTGGAATGGTTATCTCATTACAAAAAGTAATTTTCCCTGTTCACACATTCTCACCTTCTAATCCAGTTGAGACACACCAAGGCAGGCCCCCCATCTCTCCTCTCCCCCATCTCACACCAGCAGGCCCCCCATCTCCCCTCTCTCCCATCTCACCGCCTCCCCCAGCAGCCCTCCCATCTCTCCCTCCAGCAGCCCCCCCCCCCAGCAGTCTGTAACCCCAGAAATCTGCTCTCTGCCCTGGGCTCAGTAGGTAGAGCACCCATGAAACAACTTTTTAAAATACAAAGTGGGCACAATTTAGCAATACAAGGAGTGGGATGTATTTCCTGGAGATATGAATTAATCCTAGCATTTAATATTAAAAATCAACTAAATAACTCATTTGGAGTACAAAAATTAGTTTTTCTTCTGTATATCAAAGAGCATGTTGTACCTAAATCAATAGAAAAAGCAAATGCAGGGTAATGGTACCTGTATCCCCACCTCCATTGTCCACTCCAGGGGTACCATTGGGTCTCTCTTCTCCAGACATCACCTGTCTCTGGGCAAGGACCTGTGCTCCACTTCTCTGTGACTGGGGTTTTTGAAGGCCACATAGGTCCCTTGCCTTAAACAGTGATATCGCCAGCTAGTTTGCCTAATGACCAGTGTGCCTGCGTGCTACTTTCTCTCTGAGAGCCACAAACAGTGTCTCGCCAGCAGTTACAAGTTATCACACAGCTCTCTCTGAGCAAGTGTATTTATTCTTAACGTAAAAACATTACAGAGAAAACATAGGGAAAAAATCCTATACACAGACTTAAAGCTTACCAAAAGTCACTCCTCAGTTTCATGGGACCATAATAGGCAAAAATCTTTTCAGCTCTTCTGCAACAGCTCAGGAATCTATCCATTTGCTTGATCAGTCAGCTCAAGCCCAGCTTTTTACACTAAACTCCCTTCCCTTGTTTTACTAACCTCTAGAAAACCAAGCCTGAACCCATATGTGCAAATCAGGGAGTGGAATTTCTGTGGAGCTGTGTTGGTCTGAGGGACTAACCTTAATTATCTCTCACTGTTTTTTTAGTTTCTTTAGGAGCTATGGTAACCTTCCTCCCATGGAGAGGAACACAATCATACACCAATAATTCATAAATAGTCCCCAAAGATACTGCATAGAGTTGCAACATCGGTTACAACTAAGTCTAAACAAATAAAGGAACAAGTAAATGCAATGCATAGTTAATTACAGTAGTTAACTCTCCAGTATGAAGCAGAACAAATAAAGATGGTGATATATAATTTTGGGGTTAGTAAGACAGTAGCACAGAAGTCTCAGGTATGTGGTACATTTACATGGTTCTTTTCTATTCTATTACTATTCGTGTTTCTAGGGACATGAATTGCACACTCCTGAGACAGAAAAAAAGTTCTATTGCCTCACCTTTAGTATATAAAAATAAAACTCATGTCAGAGCTCTCCTTGTTTACTGAACTCCAGGAAGAAAAGCAACATCTTTCTGAATTGAGTCAAACCTCTCTCCTCATACACGCAGAATTAACATTCATATGCTGATTTGAAACCATTGCCTTAAGGTTAAATAGAGATTTCAGGTGTTTCTTCTTATCACAACAGGTGATTTTGCCTTTTTACCTCTCTTCCCTCTAATATGCTATTCTTCAGTGTCTGAATCTAAACAACTGCTTTGATTTGCTGAAACAGTCTGACCTGATCCTATGACTTAAACTTCCTCGCATTTATTTTCCTCCAATTCTGTAAGTTCTCCATCTTCAAGCAATATGTATCATTGTTTTAAACGGAACCTGTGAAGTTGCACAAGGACACCTTATCCTACAGAGACATTTCTACTCCAACTGTTGGGACTCACTGTGAACCTGAACATGTCCTAATATACCTAGAAAAGGTTAACTAAGAAAGACAAAGAAAATTAATAAGTTTAGCTACTCTATAATTATCTTCTTGGACACCCATAACAATAGACTGTTCAGAACAGCCTAATAAAAATGTGAAAATTACATTTTATACGTTTTAGACTTGAATTCAATGACCCAAAATAAAAGAAAGGAATCTGCGTTCCATTAAACCCTACAGGCATTTAAAAACTCAGTCAGTGCCTAAATTTTTGCAGTAAAGTGCCTTAGGCACCTAAATTTCTATCTCTGAGCATGTGAACTGCTGCCCCAATCAAAATGCTTGGACACCCACCTCCTGCATAAGCCTCACAGACATGCATGGACTAGAGGAAGATAGGAGTTTACCTACATAACGTACATGTGGAGAGACCACCTACTAGTTTGTATCCCATTCAAAATCTGGGTGAGATAGACTTGGGTCTCCTTTTTATCTTTTAGTCCAGTAGTTAGCACACTAACCTGGGATGTGGAAAATTCAGGTTCAGTTCCCCCCACCTCAGACTGCAAAAGAGAAAAGATTTGAGCAGGGGCTACTCTCCCCCCTCAGAAGTGTGCTCAAACTTCAGAGCTATGGAGTAGTCTGATGTGGGACTCCCTCAGGCTATGTACACACGATCAGATTAAAGCGCAACATGGCAATCGCGATATAAAAAACACGTGACCTTTATTGCGGGAGAGCGCATACACACGTCGCTCCTTGCAACGCAACAGAATACTTTGCAATATTGTGGTGTAGCGCAATGAATTCTGGGCACCTATCCCACAGTTCAATTTTCCCTCAATCGGCGCTTGGAATCCTGGGATGAAGGAAAGGAACGCAAAACACCATGGGTAAACTCTAATTTTCCCATGGTGCACTGTGTTCCTCTTGCATCTTTCTCATTGCCAATAGCAACTCGCGCCTATTTTCAACAGTGCAGTGACGCACTACTTGCGAGCAATCACAACTGCGACAGCATGGATCCTGCTCTAATCTCCACTGTCGCCTTCAGCATTCTAAATACATCTCGGCTGGTTACTCAGTATGCAATGAGCTCCGAATCAGACGAGGATGCCGAGGAGCAGGGGCTGATCGATGCCCTGCAGAGCAACAGCACCACATTGCTCAGCTCCTTCACCGATCATCTGCACATGGTGCAACGCCGTTTCTGGTCGCGAGAGACGAGCACCGAGTGGTGGGATCGCATTGTTATGCAGCTGTGGGATGACGAGCAGTGGGTACAGAACTTTCGAATGCGGAAAGCAACCTTTCTGGAACTGTGTTCAGAGTTGGCCCCTGCCCTGCAACATAAAGACACCAACATGAGGTCAGCCCTAACCGTGGAGAAGCGTGTTGCGATTGCTGTCTGGAAGATGGAGACTCCTGACTGCTACCGGTCGGTTGCAAACCAGTTTGGAGTCGGGAGGTCCACCGTCGGATTAGCCCTATCACAAGTCTACCGAGCCATCAATCGCATTCTGCTACGGAGGACGGTGACGTTGGGCAATGTTCGTGAGATTGTGGACGGCTTTGCTGCCATGGGATTCCCTAACTGCGGGGGAGCCATAGATGGCACACATATCCCGATTCTGGCTCCAGACCATCTCGCGACCGAGTACATAAATAGGAAGGGCTACTTCTCCATGGTGCTGCAAGCACTCGTGGATCACAAGGGGCGTTTTATGGACATCAATGCTGGGTGGTGTGGAAAGGGTCATGATGCCCTCATTTTCAGAAACACTGGACTGTACCGGAAGCTGCAAGGGGGTACCTTCTTCCCAGATCAAAAAATTACTGTGGGGGATGTGGAGATGCCCATAGTCATCCTTGGAGACCCAGAATACCCACTGATGGCTCATGAAGCCGTACACCGGGAACCTGGATAGCAGCAAGGAGCGGTTCAATTACCGATTGAGCCGCTGCAGAATGACTGTGGAGTGTGCCTTCTGACGCTTAAAAGGGCGCTGGCGCTGTTTGTATGGGAGGCTGGACTTGGATGAGGACAACATCCCTGCTGTAATTGCGGCATGCTGTGTCCTTCATAAAATTTGTGAAAATAGGGGAGAAAAGTTTTCCCCGGGGTGGGCTATAGAGGCATAGCGCCTTGAGGAAGCATACGAACAGCCAGCCACTAGGAGTATTAGGGGGACCCAACGAGGAGCTGCTCGCATAAGGGAGGCACTCAGGGAGCATTTCAATGATGCCCTCCCGTAGTTCACTTCAAGGACGCATCAAGTGCACCTTATGAGATTTTCACTGTGTACAAATAAAGCCACTCTTCAAATTTTTGTTACTGTTTCTATTAAAAGATAAAAAGGGGGGGGGGTTGGAGGGGTTATAGGTGGGTGTAGCTGTGGGTCTCTAAAAAGTAGCTCTGTGAGGGACTGGATGTTGCAGCATACCAGGGGGATGGGTGGCCTTCAAATAAATGCTTTGAAGGACTACGGGGTGTGGGAGGCAGACACGGCTGAACTGTCTGGAGTGGAGCCCGTACATTAATCGCCTGGGTCTGCAGAGCAATCATGCTCTTGAGTAGTTCTGTTTGCTCCTTCATGACACTTATCAGTTTGTCCCTGTGTTTCTGCTTCCTCTGTTGGGATTTCTCTCTCCAGGCTCGATTCTCCCTCGCATATGCCTCTGTTGTTTTCATCAGCTCCTGAAACATATCCTCCCTGTTTCTTCTAGCATGCCGCCGAATGTTTCTCATGCGGTCAGCTGGGGTAGACACTGGCCTTGTGAAGGTCGAATCTAATAAAAAAAAGAATAATAAAGCTATTGTTAACACATAGCGTAGATAACCAACGTAACCTTCCAGCAGCACATTCCACTGGAAGGTACAAGGCAGTCAACATCCTATGCTTTGCTGAAGCGGACAAGGTACGTCCTAATAGAAACCTTACTGGGGGCTAACATTCTGCACAGGGCACACTGATGGAACCCGATATCTCTCTCCTCAGAGTGCCCCTGCCAGCTAGAATACATATCCTACATGCCACCGGATGCCAGCCGGGACCGTATGCTGCTGCCTTGTGTGCTGCCATGGTTCCCAGTGCTGTGTTTTGCAGCTGGCGAGGCCAAGTATCCTTATACGGGAGCGTAGACACATACGCTATCCCATCTAACCTGAGTAGGAGGCTCTGGCGGTACATCGAGGAAACCTTTAGTGACCTAAATACAGATGATTTTTTGACAATCACTGCTTGTGTTGATGCACTTCTAATGAATGCATAGTAAAGAGCGTGCACAGCAGGGACCGAGACAGCAAGCACCCCTGCCCCGGACAATGATTTTTTAGCGGGAGCCATAGCTGCACAGAAGAGAAACTTACCTGAACACCCCTCTGCCGCCTCAGAGGACACCCTGCAATTCATGTCTTGGGTGGACGTCTCAGTGGGGGTGCAGAAGAGCTCCTGGCTACACGCTGTTGCACTCTCCTCCAGGTCATCCTCCATCTCCTCCTCCTCATCGATCACGTCCTCATCCTGCTTGGCTCTGGCATTCAGTGGAGGAGGGGGGACCGATGTGTCCACAGGACTCTTTGCAGTGGTTGTGGGGTCCCCACTGAGGATGGCTTCAATCTCCTTGTAGTACCTGCATGTAGCAGGCACTGATCCCGAACGGCGGTTTGCCTCCTTCGCTTGGTGATAGGTTATTCTTAGCTCCTTCACCTTTGATCTGCACTGCACAGTGTCTCTCTCATGACCTCTCTCGGACATGGCCTGAGAAATTATGCCATACGTATCGAAATTTCACCTGCTGCCGCGTAGCTGCGCCTGCACAGCAGACTCTCCCCAGATGCTGATCAGGTCCAGCACCTCTGCTGTGCTCCAAATGGGTGCATGTCTTCCACGATGGGCCGTCATTGCTAGGTAAGATCAGAACTGCATTCCACTCCACGAGGAAGAGAACAGGAAATGAAACAGAGGAGAAATTCAAAAATTCCGGGAAACAGGGCGGGGACTGTTTTGTCACGGCCACAGAGCGGGTGGGGGGAAGACCAGAGAGGATGACTTTGGAATGCTGGGACACTTCCGGAGGTCAATCATTGCGCGGTATGTGTACACACGAGTCGAAAGGCGCAACAGCTGTTCCGCGTTAACTGCTACCACCCTCGTCGAGGTGGTTTTTGTATTGCGCTACAACTGGGCTGTTGACGTGCAAGCGCCCTATTGCACGTGTGTACGCTGTTGCTGTTATCGCGCGGTAATGACTTTTAATGCGCGATAAAGTGATCGTGTGTACATGGCCCCAATCTTTCCTGTTGAAGCTATTCCACCATATAAAAATACTTAAAGAATTATTGAGTCAGAAATCAAGCAAGAGTAAGAATGATTCTGTAGCCTCGTAGTTGGGGCACCTGCCTGTGGAGGAGGGAGACCTTTGGTCTGGTCTTCTTACTCTTAATCATTTAGCCAAAGCAGAATTACTGCAACAAGAGAGACTGAGGGATCCCCAAGTCAGACTACCCCATAGTTCAGTAGTTAGAGCTAAAAGATAGGAAACACCTGTTTCAAATAATTTTTCTTCCCCTCTCCATCAGCCTGAGAGGAATTGAACCTGGATCTCCTGCATCCTAGCTGAACCATTGGCCTAAAAGTAGAACTTGGGCATCATTTCCTTGGGTGGCCATTTTATATGAAGTGAAGCACGGACTACCTTCTTCTCCAGACACAGAGCAAGGCAAGTGCCTGACTCATTCTTACAAGAAAGGACTGAGGTGCCTAAACAGCTTGATTACAGGAGAGGGATTCTCAGTTGTGGATCACAAGTAGTGATAGGTCTCTCCTGCAGTTCAGTTTTGAGCACCTCGCTCTGTGAGAAGGTGGGTTTAGCGCACACACTTTTCTCAGCATCTTCACTGACTTATTTAGGCAGCCCCTAGCCTAGCCTGCTATAGAAGATTGTATTTATAGGTGTCTCTCTCTTCCCCATTCATTGTATAAGGAGCCCACATACCTAACTGAAGCTTTGTGGATTGCAGCGGTGTTCCTATGATTGATTCTCTATGTGCCTAAAAGTTAGATATCAACTTCTAAGATCCTTTGGTAACCTAGGCCAGGAAGTATTTAGCTTGATAAAGATAGTTAAGATTACTATTATACCTTCTCTTATGGGGATTGCCCCTGACTAGCTAAATTGAGGTAATTTACTTCACTGGGCCATGGCAGTAGTTTCCCACCATAATTTTTGCCATCACAAGCAGGCATATTCTATAAATGGTAATGAAGTCCTCAACATAAGCTGTACTGCTTTGGACTCCTTTGCAAACAATGTTAAGCAAAAAAATTACTGTAAAACCAAGCAATATGCAAACATGGGCCACCTATATCCACACGTGAATTCTTATTTATCTGTAAATAATTGAGCTTCTATTGAATTATCTGCTTTATTCAGATTGCATTTTCCCAAAATAATTTTTTTAAAATACTGATAGGAATGGGTAGTAGCAATATGCCTACACACCATTTAGCTGTCCAGAAAGGATAGGAATCAAATGGAAAATTCAGCAGCACCTGGGATTTAATGGCACACCCATGTCCTGTTGTGCCATGCAGCATGCATGAAAGTTACCTGGAAACAAATCTCACTATTCCTTCTGCACATGCACATGCACCCATGATAGATGCTGGGGAGCCACAAATAGCTCATTAATGTGCCTCCTATGCTCTTTGCAGCCCACATTAACACTGTGATTTAATTATTAACTCATGTAAGTTATTAACCAATCAGGATACTTTATACTGTTATTGCCCAATTGCTGTGAGAATCTATATATACACACACACAAAAACTAACTAGCTCCCCTCCCACTATTTAAATATGAATAGTATAGTAAATGAAACAACGAATGCACACTCTCTTGACCCTTTTGGGTAATGTTGATTGCTAATTTGGTTGCTGCACTGCTGAGTCTCACTGCTGTAACCCACTTCACCACCTTCTGCAGGTGCTAGTATCTTTATTTAATAGCATTGTAAATAGTCCTCCCAAAGGCTGGTGAATGCCAGGCACTAGAGAAATCAGTGATACGTGACTAAGATGGGGGGATGTGTGCCCCAGAAAAGGGGGGCACACTCTGAAGTTTCAGCAAAGCATCTTCCTGAGGGAAGGAGGGTTGCTACCCCAGGATTTTCTCCCAGGAAAGCTCATGCGATAAATAATTGTATTAGGTTTTAAAGTGCCCCAGGACTCCTTGCTCCCGTCACCCCGGATGAGGATGCCAGAGCCCAGCAGGTGGATTTCAAAACTGCCTTTTACCCCGCAAGGGCCAAGTGCAGCTCCGCCCCCTCCCCACCCGCACGCCATGAGCAGCAGCGCGCAGCTCCCGCCAAGCCGGGGGACCGGAACTCCTCCCGCTCCGCCCCCCACCCTGGCCGTAGGTGCCCGCGCGCGGTGACGGCGGTCGGGGGCGGGGCGCGAGGCGGCCGGCGGAAAGTGCTGAGTCACGGTCTGACGCGCCGCCGCCCGCCCTGTCACGTGCTGCCGCCGGGACACTGACTTCGGCTCCTGCCGCCGCTTCCGCGCAGTGCGCTTTTCACCGCCGCCACCGAGCCCGGGCAGCCTGCGCCCGGAAGCAGGCTCGCGGAGCGGAGGCCGCGTTCGGAGCGGTGCCGGCATGGGGCTGCTGTCGCAGGGCTCCCCGCTGAGCTGGGAGGAGACGCAGCGGCACGCGGAGCACGTGCGCGGCCACGGCATCCTCCAGTTCTTGCACATCTACCGCGCCGTGCGCGAGCGCCACAAGGACGTGCTCAAGTGGGGGGACGAGGTGAGCGCGCGGGGGCTGTCTCGACTGGCAGGTGCCGGTTCTCCCGGGCGGGCCGCCTCCCCTCCCCCTGCAGCCTTTCACCCCTGTGTGGGGTGCGGAGCGGCTCGGGGCAAGGGCCGCGCTTGCTGTCGAGTGGCTGCACTGCGGCCCCTGCGTGGGGTCTGCAGGCTGGCCCGCTCCTGTGGCGTCTCCACTGGGTGCCTGGGGTGCTGGTACATCGCACCAGCTGCACTGGGTTGATTCCTTGAAAGATCAGTTGCTGTGCCTGTTAAACCCAAAGCCCTTTCTGCTCAGGACTTGCTTTCAAAAGGGAGTCTAACAACTGGGGGGTGATTCCTATTAAGGGCTGGTCTCTACACCAGTGAGTTTTATCAACAAAAGACTAAGATTTATTTATTGCATGAGTTTTCGTGGGTGAAGAATCCCATGTTGTCAGGGACTTGAAGAACAGGTGTCTGACTAAGTGAGATTTTTCTCCCATAAAAGCTCATAAATCTGTTAGTCTTTAAAAGTGCCACCAGACTCCTTGTTTGTTTTGCTGAATGAGACTTGCAGAGCTACCCCTTTGGAACATGTCAGCGAAAGTCAGCTTTTGTCCACAAAGCAGTGGAGGTTACAGTCCCATGGATGTAAGTTCCCTGTTGTGCCAACATAATAAAACCACCTCAACCAGAGGTTAAATTCCAAAGGGGTAGCCGTGTTAGTCTATTGTAGAGAGACAACAGAGTCTTGTGGCACTTTTAAAGACTAACAGATTTATTAATCGCATGAGCTTTCGTGGGAGTTAATAAATCTGTTAGTCTTTAAAAGTGCCACAAGACTCTGTTGTCTCTCAACCAGAGGTGTAAGGCTTATGTCTGCTTTAGCTAAGTAGAGACATGGTGTCAGGGGTCTCAAACTCAAATCACCATGAGGGCCACATGAGGACTAGGATATTGTCCAAAGGGCCACATCACTGAAACCTTTTCATTCAACAGTTTTTAAAACCAGTTTAATTAAAATTAAATTAAAAAATAATTGAATTTAAAGTGATGGTAAATAAAATTAATTTGGGTTTAATTTTGAATGTGAATGAATTTTAATTGAAACTTTATTTTAGGAAGGTTCTTTTAAAAAAGTTTTTAATTAAAATTAAGTTTTTAAAAGTCCTTTTTTAAAAAAAGGAAGAAAATGAAGGAAGAAAAAGGGAGAGAGAGAAGGCAGGAAGAGAGGAAAAAAAAAAGAGAGAAGGAAAGAAGAGACTGGCATCTTCCCCCAGCACGGAGCCCTCATGGGAGCCCTCCCCAGAGCCCCCTCCTGCCAGCACACCTGACCTGGCCCTGGGCACTGAGTCTGCCTGCTCCGATTGCCTGGCCCACCGCGCTCCCCCGCCACTGCAGGCCAGGGCTCTGCCTGGTCTGGTGAGCGGTGTGGCACAGCTCCTAGACAAGGGGCATGTTGAGGCCTGGAAGCACTGCCTACGGTACCAAGGTCAGTTCAGTCGGCAGGACCCTGTGTGGGACAGGACCCCGTTTGGGAGGCAGGCAGCTGGAGCCCAGCTGCCAGCTCCTAGCCCGTGCCCCACTGGCTACTTGAAAAGCCGGCTAGGGGTTGGGAACCCCTGAATTCTGGGTCTTATCGCAGGCTGCAGGAGGTGGCCCGCTGGCTGCGTGTTTGAGACCCTAATGCAGATGCTTTCCAAACGTGTTAGTCTAGGTCAGCCAAACAAACAAGGAGTCCTGTGGCACCTTTAAAGACCAACACATTTATTCATCACATGAGCTTTTGTGGGAGAAAATTTCACTTCATCAGATGCTTGCATCTGCTGTGAGGAATCCACTGGAGTGGTGGAATAGCAGGAAGCCCCATAGAGAGCTGAGCAGCTGGACCCTGCTCTGGGACTAGGGCTAGAAGCCCAGAGTCTTGGACCCTGTTTCTGTTTGACAGCTGGGGCAGTTTTTGTCAATTTCACAGCAGCCCTGAAATGGATAGGGCTGCTCAGCTTCTTACAGGGAGCCTCTGGGAGATTGTGTGAAGTTGGAGCCTCTGGGAGATTGTGTGAAGTTGGGCCAGCTGGACTACACTCCTCAGTGGTGAGAAGCACCAGGCTGCTTCCCCATGGGAATGGGGAAGCATGGGGGGCTGGCTTCTAGTGGGAAATGGACTGTGGTGGGGAGGGAGGGACAGCCCTTTGGTTAGCCTGTGAGCCTCTCAGCTCCTCACACTGCCCCTTTTAGGTCAGTGAAAGTGAGGATGCTCTCCACCAAGCAGGGTAATGTGGACATCAGCTACTACAGTAATTGCTGTGGTGGCTAACTTGACCCATGTTAGGTTGACTGACCTTTCTAGTGTAGACAAATCCCAATTGAAAGTAGGCATTGGAGTAGGCGGGGAGTGTTTTGTGGGAGTTCATGATTCCCCTTCTGGGTCTTTGCTGCTGAGCATGAGATTTATGAAACTCCCTCACTCTTCAGGCTTTCTTTTAAACTTGTGGGTAAAGTGGTAACAAGTGTGAAGTGTGGTACTCTGACCTGCTAGACACTATTCTGTATAGGTTCTATTCTCTGTTTTCTACTCGGGTACTTTCACCACTCTCATGTTTGTCGTGTCTGAGCTCCTTCCAGTTGTTCATTTAGTAATTTGACGTTTGTTTATGCTCATCCTCTATGTGCCATGGCATATTTTGGTAGGTTGTTTTTTTTTTTGGTTTGTTTTTTTAATCTGTTGCTATGTATTTATAGAAGAAGTGCTTGGAGTAGTATGTGATAAGGTTTGTGACAATTATGAGTTCCTGTAGAAGTTTATTTCACAGTCTTGGACCAACCCTTGAGAAATGTATATCTCCTGCACAAATTAACTTAACCTTATTCTTTAATTCAAAGCTTCTCTGCCCCATGATGGGATCTAGGACATCACCATTCTGTCAAAAAGAATAAGGAAGAGCTGCTCATAGCTTGAACGAAGACATAATTATTGGATCTTGTTGTCTATAGTATAGTTCTTGTAGTTCATCTCCATGTGAGGAATCTCAAGAGATCTAAGGTTCAGATGGGACTCTTGCATTGCACTTCATCCTGTGTTTCCAGATCATTACCAGACCAGAGAGATCTAGTCTGCATTAATGAATAGACTTTCAAACACTTCCCTTTCAAAGAACAGTGATCACAACCTCAGTGGGGCTCCTCAATCAAAGAACTTAGACTTCATCTGCTCAGACTGGGGGGTTGTCTGAGACCTGATACCTGAAAAGGTGGTCATGGTGCAATGCACTGTTGGGACACCATGTTTTCCGTAAACTATCTAGAAAGACAGGTTATACATCCTGTCTGCAAGCGCCGGATCAGAGACTTTCCTCTCTTCTTTTCTGTGCTCTTGGCTGTAGTCCTTTAATGCGCTTATTCAGGCACAAGCTACCAAATCTGGCCTAGAAAAAGAGTGCTTCTGTGGGCAGACTGCCCTGATGTATACTCCTATGAGTAGTCTCAGGATCAGGGACTGGCAGAGCTCAGTTCCCTTCTTCATATGAAAGTTAACTTTTTTGTAGGTTTGCTCTTACAACTTTACTTAATTTTTCCTTTCCTCTTTAACTGGCTTTTCTTTCTGGCAGTCTCCTCTTCCAGGTAGAGAAACTTACTGAAGCTGTCGGAGGGCAACATTTATACTTGGCAGAAGGCAGGGCAAGATATTCAGTAGTGGGAATGGTTGCTCTCTTCTTGGCTGCTGATATATGCAACTAACTTTCCCTCTTTCTGGTTGTACTGAGTAATAATCCATTTCCCCAGATGTAGTAATATAGATTTGTTTACTATGTTATGCTGTGCATTTAAGAGAGCAGATTAATGTCTATGACTCCTTTAAAAATGTTTTCATAGATCAAGCAGGAGTTGTCAGCTTAGTCAGAAAAGAATGCATTATTTCATTGATATTATTTGTTGCAACATAAAGCAGTGGGTTGACACCTACTGTTTTACTTGTCAGAGTAGTATCAATGTGAAGATAGCTATGTCTTGACATACTGTAAACTGCTATTTCATTGGGTCTCATGGGCTCAACTAAGTTATTGGAATCTCAAATGTTTGAAGATTGTGATTTGAATTTATTGCTTTGTGCCCACATAACAGTAGCTTATGGTACTTTCAGATTTTCTTCAGCTTGTTCATCTGTTTTACAGACTGACTAGTTGAAAAAGAAATTTGACTTCTAGATTTCTCTAATCAAATAACCAGAAGGATTGTGGAAAGCATTTGGTATCTGTGGTTAATTCATCTGAGTTAAACAGGTTGTAAACTTAACAAAAAAACCCAAAACAAACCCAACTGCCGTGGACTTGGATTTTAAATACCAAATTATAGTTTGTTATTGACTTGTCTATAAACCTTTGAAGATAGGAATTAATGATGAGATGACAACTCTCACTTAACTGTTGTAATACAGTCAGCGCAGCTGTAATAAACTACTATACAATACAAAATACATATAAAATGAAATATTGTTGGGTAGTAGCTTTATTTCTGCTTCTTTAAAGGAATAATATGTTCCTGGAACACACTGAGGTGGATAAACATTGAGCTCCTTATCTGTTTGATCCTCTCTGTTCTTGTCCACAGGCAGATAAAAGTATTTAGAAGATTCCTTCCCCCTTCACTTCCCAAATTCCTGTTCACTGTGTTTGCTTTTGAATGCAGAAAGAAACTTTAGTGTGGTGTTATAGGGCTGTCCAATTCCTTGTCCACTCTAGAACAGTGTCATTGTAACCCTCCAACTTAGACCTGTAGCAGCTGTGTGCCCTTTACTTTCAGAAGTCTTGAACACCTCTGACTCCACTTGATGTCAGTTGGAACCGCAAGTGTTTCCCACCTTTAACCGTCAGGGGAAAGGTGTCTGGACGAGAAACAGCATCCGCACTTCTATTGTGATCCATTTGTTCAGAACAAAGCTAAGCACAATTAATGTAGTACTGTATGCACTGCCAGTATAATCCCACAATGCTCCTGCCCACCTTTCAGCAGCAAGTCTGAAAAATCAAAGCATTGACTCTGTGACCTATTGAGCTACTAACCTACCATCTTGCACGGCGATATTTGGTCATGTCTTTGCCAGGCTGCTTCTCTCTTTGCTTGATCTGGCATGGTCAAAAAAACCCCACCGCTCCAACAACTGAGCCCCCACAGCAGTAAAGATGAAAGACACAAGAATAACAAAAATTTGACTTCTTGTTTAGAAAATTCTTGTCTTTTTCTTTTGTAATCTTTAAATTCTTACAAAAAGGAGAGGATATTGTTCATTCATCTTCCCTTTAATTCCTTTCCTTATTTACTGTCACATTAATGATTTGCTGTTGTACAGCTTGGCAAATACTAGTGTAAATTTTGTGCTGCAAGGAGGTAAGAAAGATAGCGTTCTGGCTTCTCCACAGTTAGAATCCTGAAAAGTCTCTCTGTACGCTGTAGTGCTCCCAGTCTGTTCCAATCCATCTTTCTCTCTGCTTTGCCAAGCAGATATGTGAAGTTTAACTTTGCAGTCCATGGTGGATTCTTAAGAGTGAACTGGCCAAGTTCTTAGCCGCTAGCAAAGTTCCATTGCATTGTGCTGTGCATTACACAATGAAATCCTATTGCATATATTAAGCAATTTTATTTGTTTGTCTCTGTAGTTCGCTTTACTGTAGAAAGGAACAAGATGACTGATGTTCTTCAGACATTATACCATGCCAGCCCTGGAGTGAATAGTGTGAGGAAAAGAGTGACTAGAAGAGAGATGTGGAAAGGGAGTAAAAAGCAGTGCCAGAACAGGAAAGAGATGCTGTTTCTCTCTCTCTCCTTCTCTCTGTGTGTAAAAGTTGCAAATAGTATAATATTTTTGATCAAAAGGGAAGCTACAAAGGAAATGATGATTTCATGTGGAAGAATGTGAATGACATGACAATCAGCCTTGCAATTTCTATTCTGTCCTTGCTTGTTTGTGAAATTAGACATGGTGACCCTTCCATTGGATACAAGTTGTGCCATTGTCAGTTTTTAGGCATAGAATACAATGAACGGATTCAGTTTTCACAGGGTCATTTTCCTGGTAAGACAAGATGTGTATGAATTTGGACAGCTTGAAAGCTAGCTTGACAGCTAAGTCTGTTAGCCATAATGAAGAATCTGTGCCACCATACTCCTTACAATGTAAACGAATAATAAAACAATTGTTACTTTTTGTTCATTTTATTCAATTTTAATGTTGCCAGTCAATTCTGTTTTACATGTGTGGTTTTTTTTTTTTGTTTTTTTTTTTTTTTAAAGAAAATAGTGTGCTCTTTTCTGGTTTTGTTATTATACATTATTTCATCCCAATTTCTCTCTCTCTCCCTCCCCTTCATGGTGTATGTTTTCTAGCATTGTCTTTGATCTTCTTAATCCATTTTCTCTGCATTGTCCTCTTCATCTCTTTTTCTTGTCTATCCCACTCCTTCCCAGCATCTCATAATGGAAAGTTTACTAGACACCTAATAAAGAACTAAACCACAGAATAAAAATGAGGGGGGCCCATTGCTAAGAGCAACGCCCAGGAAGGAAGCTAACCACTTCTTCCTGTGTGCTGTGAAAGGGAAGGGTGAGCTGGTTTCTTTACCAAAATGTGGTAATCTGGAACCTTCTCTGGCTAGTACCTGTCAGACAAATATGAAGCCTCCCGAGAGCCCTCTCCCTGATAGGAGAGAGGTATATTTGTTGCATGGATGGTGAGAAAACTCATCTAATTTAACCTTTTCCCAAACTCTTCGGGTGTTTGCTAGCAGCTATCCTCCGTGCGTGCCTTCAGATGCTATGTGAAACAGTTGCCAGCAGCAGCCACTGCAGAATGAAACTGATGTGGTTCTTAACAGTTGTATTATTGCCCACAGGATTTTTGAATAGATGTAAATTAACTGAAGCAACTGAAGAAGGAAAAGATCTGGGCATCACTATGCACAGCTCAATGGAGACTTGCATATTCCTTGTGCGTTGGTAGTCTCCCCATCCCCCAAAGCGAACAGTGTTAACCTCCACAAGAAATGGATGAAGAATATGGCTGAAAAATTATAATGCTATTATATAAATGTATGCTACACCATTATCTGAAATGCTGAGTTCTGTTTTGGTTACTGTTTTTCAAAAAAATGAAGCAAGGATTTGGATACTGAAAATGAATAAAGGAAGTCCTCTATAAGAAAAGTTAAAAGGAGTTGAAACTATTTAATTTATAGAGGAGACAAAAGACTTGATGATATTCATAGAAAGTAAATTGAATACCCAACCTTCTGATCATGCAAGGAGGAGGACATGGTCAATGAAACTGAAAGGCAATACTTATTTTTTTGTGTATATGTATTGTAAAAAAAAAAAAAAAAAAAAAAAAGTCCTGTGGAACCCATTCCTGCACATCTTTGAGACCAAGAGCTTAATAGAATTGAAAGAAGCATTGAACGCTTCCATGAATGAAAAGAACAGTCAGAGTTACAATAGTAAGGTTTCTTAAAATTATATATATAATATAGTAGGTTATTCCATAATGGTCTCCTGTTGGGGATGTCTTGAATCTCCTGAAGCATCTGGTATTAAAACCAACAAGGCGGCACTTTTAAAGACTAACAAAGTTGTTTATCTCATGAGCTTTCGTGGTAGACAATCCCACTTCATCAGATGCTTGAATACATTTGTTAGTCTTTAAGGCTATGTCTACACTTACCAAAGTTAGTTTGAATTCGTTAATTTGAACTAACTAATTCAAACTAATTTTAGTTAGTTTGAATTAATTCAAACTAGCATGGCCCCACTGGAATTTTTAGTTCGAACTAAGCAAGTGCCATGCATGGCACTTGCTTAGTTCGAATTAGTTGTATTAAGCTCAGTGTGCCGGTTAATTCAAACTAACATGGCCACGTTGACTTAATTCAAACTAACTAGTTCGAATTAAGGGTTAGTTTGAAATGTATAATCAAATTCATTAGTTCAAATTAAGGAAGCCCTTAATTCGAACTAATGAAAGCCAAGGCTTAAGTTAGTTCGAATTAAGGAAGCTTAATTCGAACTAACTTGCCAGTGTAGACATAGTCTAGTTCAACAAAACAAACCAAGAGTCTGGTGGCACTTTTAGGCTAACAGAGCTACCCCTTTGGAACTTGTCAAAAACCACATATTGCCGTTTGATCTGGATATAGCATTTCCTGTGTCGCTAGGTATCTACATGTAAATCTTTAAAACTTCAGCTGGGTGAAGGTACAGATTGACAGTTACCTAAAATACACCTTTTTTTTTTTTTTTAACCTCGTTACATTTAGGAGTGAGCATTTTAAAAACCCATTGTGGTCATCACTGTTTATGCTCTTTGTTTACTTTGGCAGAAATACACAATGTGGAGAGTGACAGTGAATGAATGAGCTGACTTTGATTCTTGGGTTCTACTTATTGCTGCAGTGGGTTGGTTTCATATGCTGTGGAAGAATGCTGTTTTAACACATTTTGTTGGCATCGCTTTGTAGAAATGTTTATATTGACTCTTACAAATTCTATGCCCCCTTTTTAAGCCTCTGCTATCTTTCTGGACAGTAAAATTCTGAAAACAGGCCATGTTTTTAAAAACTCTTATCCTTCCTGAAAATTTCACAGTATTGGCAGACAGCATGACTGGCTGCATTTGAATGGTGGCTGTATGTGAATTGTGTTTAAATGGTGACTGTCTTAATCGCTGATTGCCTGCATGCCACATGAGAAAAGCAGCACTCATGAGTGATGAGGTTATCTGCCACAGGACTGCTTGTTCATGCATTTTCTTAGAGCACCATTCGACTGAATACAAAAAGTAGGACAGCGGCGTTATTCAGATACAAACAGAAGATTTAGCATATCCCTAACATTTGTATAACTGCATCTGCTGTATTGAACATGTTGGCCTTTTCTAGGCCAGGTCTTAAAGATGTTAATATGCGTTACCTGACGTTTTGAAAAGCCCCTAAATTCTACTGTGGTGGCTAATACATGCTAGTGTTACATCTCAAATCTTAATCAAGACAACGCTGCTATCCTGCTTGCCTCATGGTGGTTTCATGTTTATGTCTCTGCATTAGTGTGGCCTTCAGGCTTACCAGCCCCTATCTGTCTTATTTAGTATCCTTGTCAAAACCCACTTCTGGGGTGAGCTTAAGCTAAATATTTTACATGTATATCTTTTTTTTTTTTTTTTTTTTTTTTTTTAAAAGCCTCAACCTTCAAGCTGTGTACTTAGTATGTATCAACTTTTAAAATGACCCAACGATCCTCTACCCTCTTCCTCCACTTTCCCTTTTATTTCCTCTTTGGATCTTGTTTTAGACTGTGAGCTGCTTGGAGGTAGTAACTTTGTCTTCCTAGATACAGTTTTTTGTAAGACACAATGCTGCTGTAGAAGTAATACGTCATATGGAAGTAAACTTTGTATTGCTAACCTCTGCTGTATTTCTGCATAACCAGTGCTATGGCAGTGTTTCAGGCTGGTACAGATTACCTCCTGACCTCTAAAATTGCAGAAAAGCCTCATTTGAAAAATTTACTAGACAACTGATATAAAGAAAGGCTTGGCCTATTAGGGTTGAGGGAGATATGAAAGACAAGAGCTGGGATGGGAACACCTTGGTGAGGGGAAGGTGCTTCTCTTGAGCCCTGCTTTGGAGATGATGGGAGATTGTCTCTCTTATCCACCTCTGGTTAGGAGGCATATGATGAATTTGATACTCTGCTCCCCCTCCTGTATGCTTACCTGCAGTTACCCAAGTGATGGAAGAGAGAAAGGGCTTTCTCATAGCGCTTATGAGAAGAGAGGGATTCCATTACTCTACCTCAGGAGTTCTCAAACTTTTTTTTTGCTGGGACTTCCTTTGAAAATATTTCAGGTTGTAATGACTCCCCTTCTTTCCCCCCCCCCCCCCCAATGTCATGCCAGTCTTACTGGCATTTGTGGGGGCTGACAGCTTGCAACCACCCATAATAACCTCACAACCCCCAATTTGAGAACCCTTACTTTATCCTTCTCTCATCCTTCTTAGTTTGGGTTTCCCCTATGCTTGTTTTTGCTCATCATGATTTTATGCTGCTGCTTTAAAAAAACCAAATGTGCTCCTGAGGTTTTCACTGCTGTCTACATGGTTTTGAATCACATCAGTGAAATTGATGAGATTTTTATTAATTTCTTAGGGCTGCTGTTTGTCAGAGAGAAGAGCTTCAGCCGATGATTGGTTTACAGTGTTTCACTTCTGAAAGGTTCTTTTTGCTGACTAGGACTAGAATTATTTTTAAATGAGAGCTAAAATTTCTCAGAAATAGATGCAAATTCCTTCATCCATAGGTGAGGGGATTTTTCCAGGCCAGCTCAGAGACTTAGGGGCTCCTGTGGTAGAGGACTATCTGATTACTGCTTGAAATTCCTTCTTTCTGTAAAAGTTAAATTCAATATCTGACAAAAACAAGGCTTTATTTAAAAAGAAGCAGAGTTTTGGTTCTGGGTTTGAATATCCCTGTAGCAACACTACCCATGTCTGTGCTGTAAAGGACCTTCATAACTAAGTAGAATAACTTTGCACCATTTGTCCCCAGGATTCTTGCTTCCCCTGCTTTTCACCACTCAGTTACGTAATTCTTCAGCAGCTGAAGTGTTTTCTTAAATGGTGTTTAGGGAAAGGTTGAGCATGGAGGATGAGCATAGAGACGCTTCCTTCTACCCTAGTCTGATTGAAAGTTGGCCATTTCTTTTAATACAATACAGTAAATATCCAAAAGGGATATCTATTGCAGAGAAACAGAGTCCTGTGGCACTTTTAAAGACTAGTTTCCCATTTTCAAAGCATCTGACAAAGTGGGATTTTTCTCCCACAAAAGCTCATGCGATAAATAATACAGTACATTTTTCCTTTATTGGTCTCTGAACAATTTAAACCTATGTGGAGGCCATAAATAAGGCCTCTGGTGTTAGTTATGCAGTAAAGTGACTTGTTGTTACACTCTTCTTTGCTGTGTAGTTTGTCAATATCACTGCTCAGCTAGAGCAGTGAAATTGACATATTTGACAGCTCCAATGTCCCAGAGTGGCCTGGATTGGCACTCTGGGACATTTCCGGAGGCTGTCTATTATGCAAAATGTTCCGAGCTGGTTCCGCGATAATGCTACCACTCTTGTTTTGAGTGGTTTAACTGTTGCGCGGCAAGAGGGTGTTGCCGCGCAACAGAGAAATTGATCGTGTGTACGCTATTTGCTTTATTGCGTGGTAAGGAGAAGTGCTCCTGTCATCAAACAATATCATTTCATATCTCCTTGTAAGTGTTGCCACAAGGTTAGGCTTTGTTATATTCAGTTTCTTAGACTGCATGCAGGGTTGATTTTTATCTTTTTAAATATACTTAACTTCCATAATCTCTAGGTTTATTTTTCTGTGGATGTGCATTTTCCATTTACCACCACCCATGCAAGATCCTTCCTCCTCCTCCTCCTCCCCAAGGCAAATTTACTATAACGCCTTCAAGAGCTAATAAACATTCCTGCAAAACGTAGTTCCCTTCTCTCTAGGGTGGGAAGTTGTGCCCTCTGTCATCCTGTTCTAGTCAAACAAACAAGGAACTAACTACATTTCCAGATTATGGAATGTTTCTTGGGCATGTAATCTCCAGTTTGTCACTAAATAATCTCTGTACTGGGGATTCCTCGCAATGCTTTTTGTTGGACATGTATGCTGGTAACTTGTTCTAAAACATCAGAATTCTGAAGGATGTTATACAGGCTAGTTAAAACAAGAAAGAAAAAGTCAAGAACCACAGGAGGATCTAACAAAGCTTCATAACAGTAACAATGCTGGGTGAAATTCCACATATTGGGGTGCAAGATGTTTGTAGGCAACGAATGCCCACTGAAACTTACCAGTGACTATTTTTTTCTAAATTTTGTCATAAATGGAAAGTATGTGAAGAAACTATTTAGAGTAAACTCTGGCTCCGTTATGCAAATGTGAATTCTGAATGATAGTGTTCCCACCCAACCCCATCTATAAGAATAGGCTTGACAGGTTTAATAATTGTTTAATGCTGTTCATTCAATGTAGCCTGACTTGGCAAGCAATTTCTGTGGATTGCCTGGAATTTTTGGCAGCTGTTGATTTCCCCTCCCCCCCCCCCCCCCCCAATAATTAGCAGCAGATCTTTCTGTTAGGAAGGCCGTGGAGATGTCTTTTCAGAACATTCAGGAGGGTACAGCAGGACCCACTCCAGCTCTCCTTGGAGTGGGTGGTGGGGAGGGAGCATCACCCAGCCACATTCTGCCTTGAGTTCTGCTCTGGACAGTCCCAGTTCCTGGTGTCTGCTCCCAGCTGTAGTCTCTGGCCCAACCTACCTGGTCTCAGCCCCCAGTCTCCCCGGGTCTCTGATCAGGCTGCAGTCCTGGCCCTCAGCCCCAGCTTTGAAGGGGGAGGGGGTGGATAGGGAAGTACAGAAATGAGTAAAAGGGTCATGATATAAAAGGTTTGGGAACCACTGATCTATAAAGAGATGGCTAATACGTAGATTTTTCGCAGATCCTCGTCCAAGAAGCAGGGACAAAGTCTGGCAAGCTGATAATGAAAGTTTTCCACATATAGATGACCAGTCATCTAGGATTGGTGATCTATCATGAGCTCAAGGCTTTGCCTTACTTTGGATGGGGGCTGGTGCCCTATACAGGAAGTAGGACAGTGACCCACCTAGGTTTTTTTTGAACTATTTTTCCTCCTCAACCAGCATCACTTAAATCTAGCCTGTGTATGGTTTCAGCCAGCTCTTCATCCAGGTGTGCTGATTTCTTGTGATCATTAGGACATCTTTTAAAGGAACTGGAAGCAGTCAACTTAGTTAAATGAGACTAACAAGTTGCACTCTCCTTGCAACTATGATCATGAAATCGTGGAAGTGCTATGCTGAATAGTGATTGGGTTCTGTGAAGGAGGAAAAAAGGCATTCAGAGTTAACTCTTACCTCCAAATGGCTCCGCATACAGACTCCAAATCAGTTTGCTTTCCTGAGAATTGCTTTTAGTTTGGGGAGGCTTTCATGCCCAGATTTGACTTAGGCAATAAAAGGGAGAAGAAAAATAATTTTTCTTCTGTATTCACTAGCATATTTTCATTATGGAACAAAGCAAATGGATAAAATTGAAGGTACTCTTGCATGGTTGTAATCACTTGAAGTGGCAGTGAATGATGAAAAGTGATATACGTATTGAAAATTAGTTAAATCTCTGCTCTGTTTCTAGATGTTGGGTTTTGTCTTTGGTGTAGAATTTGTTAGCTATTAACATTTATGGCATCTTTGATGTTAGTTGGGATCTGCTGAAAAAACAAAAAATGAGTTAATTGTTTTGAGCAATCTTCAATAGTTTGCATATCCCATTTTGAAATAAAATCAAAACATAATGAATTATCTAAGACCTACTTCTTAATATATTCAGCAAGATAAATCTGTAGTGCAACTATGTTTGCAGGCAACTCATCAAAGTTGATATCCAGAATTATATAACTGAACTTTCAACATATCCAATAGAATATTAAATGGAAACCAAGTTAGTAACAGTTAATCGTTAGCAATGTATATGTTAATTATGAAAAGGGAAAACTTAATGCATTTAGCATTATTTATTTGACTATTTAACAGTAGATTTCATGATAAATGCTATACAAAGAAACTGTCTATTTTGCATGGAGACTGGAATAAGTTCTATTTCTCATTTGAATTGAAGCTTCTGAAACCCCTTAAGCTCAGTATTTTTTGTACATTTGCTCAATAACAAGCTACTCCGAGTCTTTGTCTAATCAGATTCAATTAAATTTCAAACATTCCTGGGTAATGCTGTTCTAGATTTAATCACAAATTCCAACATCAGATTACATTCATTGTCACTGTAGCAGCAGTAACTCAACCGTGTACCTTAATCAAAGAAAAACAGCCTGTGAAGTTCTAATTATAATCTCCTAGAAAACAGTGCATAAGTTACAGCACTTCTTTAAGGCAGTGATCTCCAAATATGACCTTCACATCTGTACCGAAGCGTATTAAGAATCTCATGAGTAAGGTTTTGTGTACTAAAATATTGGCTGCTTCTACAAATACTAAACATGTAAGATGTTGAACAAATGTTCAGTAAAGTATGAATCCCAATAAATAGTGATGGATACTTATGGAGTTGCTGGTGTCTAGAAAGTATAACATAACTAAACAGCATAGTACAAGTTCCAAAGGGGTAACGGTGTCAGTCTAGTTCAGCAAAACAAACAAGGAGTCCTGTGGCACTTTTAAAGACTAACAAATTTATTTATCGCATGAGCTTTCATCATCATACTTGAGTTAATGAGGCAGGGGAGGGGGTGATCTGATGGTCTTGTGTTATGCAGTCAAATTCCAAAGGGGGAGCTGTGTTAGTCTATTGTAGAAAGACAACAGAGTCCTGTGGCACTTTTAAAGACTAACAGATTTATTTATCGCATGAGCTTTCGTGGGAGGAAAATCCTACTTCGTCAGACGCTGTGAACATCCCAGCTACAAGACTATTACTCTCCTGAATTTTAATTATGGCTGCTGCTGGTTTTTAAGGCTGTCAAATGGTTTTAAAAAATTAATCGTGATTAATCACAGTTTTAATTGCACTGGTAAACTACAATTGAATACCATTTATATAAAATATTTGGATTTTTTTCCTACATTTTCAAATGTATTGATTTCAAATACAACAGAGTACAAACTGTATGGGGCTCATTTTTATATTGTATTTTATTACAAATATTTGCTCTGTGAAAAAGACAGACAAAACAAATATTTCTCAGTTCACCTCATGCAAGTACTGTCCTGCAATCTCTTTATCATGAAAGAGCAACTTAGCATGGATGCATTCCTCTGGAATGGTGGGCGAGGTGTGAATAGGGATGTAAATGTTTAGTGTATCTGGCAAATAACTATCTTGCATCACTGGTTACAGCAGTGCTGTATGATTGCCTTTTTATCACTTTCAGGCAGCATTGTTTACATTTAGGGCAATAAACTTGTTTGTCTTCGACAGGGGTGTCAAACATGTGGGCCTGACGCATCCTACGATTCTCTTCCATCCGGTCTGTGAATGTGCTCCGTGGGACCACACTCTACCTAATAGAGTGCCACAGTATTTTGATTTATGGCATGTACGGCCCACTTGAAATAGATTTAAATCAAATCTGACCCACCATAGCAAATGAGTGTGACGGCAATTGGCTGAACAAGAAGTAGGATTGGATAGACTTGTTTGTAGGCTCTGAAGTTTTATGTTGATTTGTTCTTCTGTGTGGTTGTGTAACATGTCTAAGTTTTACTTTCATGATAAAGAGATTGATTGCACTGCAGTACTTGTATGAGGTGAAATGAAACATACTATTTCTTTTGTCTCTCCTTTTCACAGTGCAAATATTTGTAATAAAAAAATAAAAAGTGAGCACGGTACACTTGTCTTCTATGGTAATTGAAATCAATTTATTTGAAAATGAAGAAAAACTTCCAAAAATATTTATAATAAATTGCAGCTATATTGTTTAGCAATGTGTTTAAAATGGCAATTAATTGCAATTTTTTAAATCAAGTTAATTTGTTTTGAGTTAGTTTGAGTTAACTACAATTATTTGACAGCCTTAGTTAATGTTTGTATTGGGTTAATTTTTAAATTATTTGAAAGGATTGAGCTGGTGCAATGAGATAATAAAATAAAAAGAATTACAGAAGCATAGTGTTCTCTTTCCACTTTTTTAAGTCTTGTGAGGAAGACACATTTAGGGAATACAACTTCTGAAAAATGGTTTTCAGATGCTCTTGTGCTGTTACCTTATCTGTGGGATAGGCAGTTAGTCTTTTCAGGGCTTGGAAAAGTGCATAATTAAACTTTTTCCAAATGGCTTTCATTTATCTTAATTAGAAGTCTTAAATATCCAGGTGATGATCATTTTGGTACTATTAACATTACTATGTCAGACAGCAATAGAGCATGTTTCAAATTTTCTTATTATAAGCGGTGTTTGCTTTTTCTCTCTCTCTCTCCTCTCCACCTCCCCTCCTTCTAATATGCTGTCCACGGTGTTTGACTCTAAACAGCTGCTTTGATTTGCTGAAACAATCTGACCTGATCCTATCTTACACTTTCTTGTATTTATTTTCCTCCCATGATCTAAGTTCTCCAGCTTCAAGCATCTGAGGAAGTGAGATTTTCTCCCATGAAAGCTCATACGATACATTTGCTAGTCTTTTAAAAGTGCCACAAGACTCCTTGTTTTAGTAAAAATTAGTCACTTTAAAAGGAGTTACTCATAATTTGAATTGTTTACAGCACAGATTATTTGGGAGCAAATTTTCTTTCAATATTATACCGCTGAGTATATGAGTGTGAGTAGTACCTTTATAACTGGACAGTCACTGTCATATTTGGATTTTTTGGAGTGTAAATAAAACTGTCACATTAGTCTAAAAAATGCTTTTTCAAGTGTTTGGGATGTTTGGGTGACATTTTTACTTATACTCATTTAAATAAGTAGATGACATATCTTTCTGGCAAATCAGAGACTTATAATGATTCATACTGTTTAACAGTTAGGAGATTGGGGGGTTGTAATTTTTTAGAAAAATATCTTCTCTTTAGGAGCCTCTGTTCAGAATGCTCACAACTGTTAAAGTCAGTGGCAGCTAAAAGAGTACAGGATTCCTCAGGATCAGACTACAAGAAATGTATTATTTATCCATGGCAAATACCTGCTAAACATACATTTCCTTTTCTGCAGCACCTTTTACAACATTTGTAGTTGGTAATTGTTACTAGATGCCTATTAAAGATCAGTAATCTGTAAAATTCCAGGGGCCCATATCAATGTGCATATATGATATAACTTTCCCTACTATTTTAACACATTTTAAAATTTTCCTAAATGCTAACACTTTTTGTATTTTCCTTCATTATTTACATAGGTGGAATATATGTTGGTAGCTTTTGATCATGAACATAAGAAAGTACGGTTGTCACTAACTGGAGAAGAAGTTCTTCATACACTGCAAGAGAAGGGGGAAAAAGTAAATCCGAAGTGAGTGGTAGTTTTTTATCCTACTGTTGCGTGGTACTAAATGTCCTGACACTGGGTTATCTTTCAGATTTACATTTAGTCAAATTAGACAACACAGCTATATCTGAGTATCTTCAGATAAAAATTCGAGAAGTCAGGGAGGAGAAAGAAAGGAGATCATTAAGCTTAATTACAGTAGTCCTACTGCCTGTTACATTTTTTTAAAAGAAATGAAGGTTCACTCAAGCACCTGAAATGAAGGTTCACTCAAGCAGCGCAGGACCTCTGCCTCATTCAGTACACAGGATGGATGGTGCTCTTGGGAGGTTTGCATGATGGAGGTTGTGTTCTGTAGGACTCCTGCCTTCATGGTGATTTGCAGAAGTTCGAAGATGTGTAGTGGCAGGGAAGTGCAGGAATTAAAAAAGGCTGGTCTGACAGTTAGGGCAATTAAATGTTGCATTGGAGAGTTGGATTCTATTTCTCTCTGCCACAGAGGTCATGTGTGATGCTGGGCGAGTCACTTAATCTTTGTGGGCAACTGAACATCTTTGTGTGTATCTAAAATGGCAAAAAACAAACAAAAACCTTCTTTGGCAATGAGTTACAGAACCTGGGTTTACAGATTTAGGTTTATGCTGTAGCACTAAGAAAGCCACGTAGTTCTTCAGGCTTGAATCCTGGGAGCAGGATGGGTTGTTCAGGCTTGAATCCTGGGAGCAGGATGGGATTCAGAGCCCAAGCCTGAGCTTTTTTAATGCTATAGCATAAGCCCAAGTTTTTAAACCCAGGCTCTAGATTCTCTGGCACAAGTATGGTTTTTTGTTTTTGTTTGCCACATAGCTGCAGCCTTAAATGAGTGTTCCTTGTTTTCTCAGTGCTCAGCTTGAGATCTTCTGGCTGACAACTCTGTAGCTGTAGTCACGGAGAGTTGTGTTTTGAACTTAAAATTCCTATAAAAATGCTAACTGCTTTGAACAATCCCGCCTTAGTTTTAAATTTGACGCTCAAAATTAGTGGACACTCCACTGTTTATTTGGCAATCTGTGTCTCCGTTTCCCTCTGTAATATGAGGTTAATACTGAATTTCTCAGAGGTAGGGTGAAGATAGATGTTGAAGCACTCAAATACTGTAAGAGCACAAGAAGAATGCTCATGAGGAAATTAATAACTTTGTATTTAGAACAGTGTGTGGATGGTGTATATTTAAACTAGGGCTGGAGCCTCATTCTGGATGAGAATAAAAGGGAATTTGAATGACTAATCACTGAGAGACGTAGAGGTTTGGGGATGGGGGGGAATTACCTTTATAATTAGAGTGCATTGTGATGTGTACATACAAGGGGGCCAAATTAGAGCTACGCAGGCTATCTAATTTCTACATTTCCTGACTTTGAGTGCTTGACTTTGTAACCTTAGTGTTCTTTTAATGTAGGATTTTTAATGTAATTTCCTAATTTACAAAAAAGTGGAGATAAATTCTGTCCAGCAATCATATTGACCCTTGCTCCCTGTATTGGTCTCCACAGGGTTTGAATCCATAGTCCCTGATCTCTATCACTCTCTAGCTTCTGAAGGGAAACATTCCCTAGGAATAAGCCCTCATATCCTAGTCTGTTCTCCTCCTCCTCGCCCGCCCGCAGGTATCCTCCCAACCGGGGGAACTGGAGGAGCTCTGTGTCCTTTGTAACTTACTTCTATAAGTTCTCCATCTTTAAGCATCTGATGAAATGGAATTTTTTCCCATGAAAGCTCATGCGATAAATACATTTTAGTCTTTATAAGTGCCACAAGACTCCTTGTTTGTTTTGCTAAAAATTCTTATACACTAAACACGATTTAAATCAAATAGTATCTCATCCTGTGAGACTATAAAAACAGGCTACAGATTTTTGTGATACATAGGCTGTATCTGCTTTGCAGCATGCGACCCCCCCCCCCTCCATATTCAAAGCCCTTTGTCTTCCAGAAAGTCCTTCAGGTGTTGAGTTGTGGGAGAGTGAAGACAAGTGATGTCACGCTGCGTCCCTCCTCCCCCCCATTTCATAGCTTCTTCCAGTATAGGAAAGGTCTATACACGTGACATGGGCAGGATGTTCCCTTTGGTCAAGCATTCTCCATTGTGTACATGCTTGCTGTGTGAAGTCATTTGGGATGGCCTTTGAGAGAGTGGATTTCCCTTAATGGGCAATCAGCAGGTCAGGCTAACTCCATTGTTGTATCTGAAAAGCTGGTTGTGTGTGTTTCTTACCTCACAATATCTTTCAGTATCACGTACATAACAACTTCATAACTTCACATACAATCATAGCACATATAATCCAACAGGTTATTATTGTTCAGCCAATCGAGACCTTTAAAGTGATATCTCACAAGCAGAATTTGTACAAAAGGTATCATTATTATGACAGTTGGGAACATGGGGGCTTTTGGGTATTGCGTTGAAACAGTGTCAGTAGCTTTTTTAAGTACGTGATCATTCTTAAAAGTTATATTACCTATCATTCATATTTAATAAGTCTTTTTGAGGTTGAAAACAAATATTTAAACTAAGCTATTTTTTCATTACAGCCACCCAACACTTTGGCGACCAGAATATGGAAGCTATATGATCGAAGGGACACCTGGGCAGCCATATGGGGGAACCATGTCTGAATTTAACACTGTACAAGACAACATGAGAAAACGACGGCAGGAGGCTGCTTCTGTACTGAAAGAAAATGAGGCTCTTTGTACAGTGACATCATTTCCAAGGTTAGAAGCTGTATTTTTTTTTTTTTTTTTTTTTTTTTGAGAAGTGTATATGTAAGCCTGTGGATTGAATGGTGTCTGCGGGACTGCTGAACATATGTCATGTCAGTGATTTTCAGTCTGAAAAAAAAAGGTCAATTTAAACTCGTATCTCTCGCTTACAGCTGCACTGACTGACCTGAACAGTAAATGTATGTGTCACAGAATTCTATTTATTTGGCTAGATAGATCAAGTTTGTTTTCTGAAAAGTTATTTCCTGTTGGTGCCAATGTGCATCTGCCTCATCTTTCATACTTGTAGTCACTTTTAAGCATTCCCTGGTAGCTTGTTTTTTTACTAAACAGTTATTGAAATTAATACAATATAAAATGAACTAGCAGCATAGACTAGAATTCAAAGGCAATCTGAATTGGCCTGAGGCAAAGTATGTGACCTAATAAAGGGGTTCATTCCTCCCTAAGTGTTTATGGAGGGATTTGTTAAACATGAGTAATCTGGAGCGTATTTCCAAACTGATTATCAGAGCAAAGTAGATGCATGCTTAAAGCGGAGAAGAAGACTAGCCGTTGATGCTTTTGGGGGGTTTGAACTAAATTCTACTAGAAAGGGATTGTGGGGAACTCTTTGAAATGAGCATACCAGTACGGACTTGGAATGTGATGATATGTATCTAGTCAGGGCCTCTGCCTTGAGAGCCCTCTGCCCTTCGTATGAAAAACGTGTCTGCTCTTTTGGCTTGTAAAAGATGTAGTAAACTGAAGTAGAATTTGGGCATAATTATCAGCCAGAAAGAAACATGCTTCATAGCTTCTCTTTCAGGAGAATGATGTTGCCAGTGGGAAATCTGATAATGTATTAACTTGACTTAACATTTCCAGTCAAACATGCAAGATGTTTTCTTAGATTCTTAATAATGGGAAAATAAATCCTCTTGTACAGTAGAACAGGAGGCCTCTTGCAATTTCAGTTGTCCTTGTCTGTGGCTCCTGAGATGGTACAGAACTGGTATGTTCTAAGCCAGATTTTAAGACTAACTCTTAAACAAAAAAACCAAACAGTTTGCAGGTTCAGTTCTGAGACAAAAATATGACTGTTTTAATTTTGTCCCAGGAACATTAAAGTCTTTAAAATCCTTTGTACTGTCAGTCTGCTTCCACTTCATGGAGTACTTAAACTAGTTACATCTGCATTAACAGTGTGGCTAAAACCATACACTTAAGCTGTCCAGTATATTACAAAATTATTTTTTGGCATTGCAGCTTGTAAATACATTACACAATTTTGCCACCTTACGTACATATTCTGCAACCCCATCCTCATTATGAAGAAGAAAAACACGAGTATTTTATTCCTCCCAGGGAAGCAGGCAAATAGAATTTTGCAGGGCTGTGATAACACATGGAGGTTGTTGAGTCTAGTAAATGATAACATATAAGCCACTCGTGCTTGCTTTGGTTCATTTAAGTTGCTGTTTCTCACTGACCCCTTAGGTCAATGGGTTTAAAATTTTTTTTTCAGCCCCCCCCCCCCCCCCCTTCTTTATGGCTGTAGTCACTTATTCTCCCCCAAGTTCACATACCGCCACTCCGCTATGAAGGCAGAGCGGAACACAGCAGCTGTTGGCTGGGCATCCATGAACAGCACAGAAGTACGGGTGACAATGTGAAAAGTGATATTTGTTTAGATTACTTTTCACAGTAGACTTAGTTGCCAACCTTATCTCTGCCCTGCTGCTGCAACTCCAGGGCTGAGCCCTGCCCACCACCTCCATAATGAGCGCCTGGGGCAGAAAGGAGGAGACCTGGAACCTGGGTTTACTCCTCCTGGTGAGTGATTGTGGGAGAAGGGAATGAAAGCTGCTGCTTTAGGCTATCTTGATCCTGCATTGGAGCCGCCTGGCCTTTAAAGTCCTATTAGTTGGAACAGAGCTTGCTAACTTTCTTTGCTGAGATTCTGGAGAGAAAATGTAGCACTTAAAAATTTCAGGCACCTGGAAGTTTATGAAAAACAATAAAATCTGGAGTTCTGCTGAACAAAAGCAGTAAATAGGGAGTACAGAATTGGGCTTATTAAAATGGATGAATAGTGCATGTAGTATTGTACATTTGTAGATCTCAAAACACTTTGGAAAGCTTAGTATGCATCACTATGCCCATTTTACAGATACTGAAGCATAAAGAGATTGGGATTTGCCTCAGGTTTTCCAGGAAGTCATTGGTCAAGCTGGAAGTAGAACCAAAATCATCTGATTTCTGAATTTGGTCAGATCAGTAGGGTTCTTTCTTAGCGATCAGAGTGATACAGTTTGTCTGGTCATGCAGATTTTTTGTGGCTAATGCCAGTTAAATGTTATATTTTTATCTGATAAGGTAGGCAGCCTATAATGTAACAAATGCTAAACTACAAGAAATATTACACCAGATCTTCAAAAATTCTTTAACTTTGAGTATTTTCAGGTATACTGAATTGCTTGCTTATATTGTCGTGCAGCAAGATTTTTTTTTTTACAGCACTGGGGGTAACTCTAAAACCAGTGTCTTACTCATGCATAGCATGTGGAATGGAGTAAGTTAATCACTCACACACTTACCTCTAGCTTCGCTACTGTTTGGCTTCCATATTGAAAAATAGATGTATATCTTCTATTTTAACAATTTCTGATTAGTTTCAGAGAGAATGATCATAGAATAATAGGGATGGAAGGGACCTCATGAGGTCATCTAGTCCAACCCCCTGCTAAAAAGCAGGACCACTCCCACTAAATCACCCCAGCCAGGGTTTTGTCTAACCGGGCCTTAAAAATCTCTAAAGATGGAGATTCTACCACCTCCCTAGGTAACCCGTTCCAAAGCTTCACCACCCTCCTAGTGAGAAAGTTTTTCCTAATATCCAACCTTGACCTCCCCAGCTGTAATTTGAAACCATTGCTCCTTGTTCTGTCCTCTGTTACCATCGAGAACAGCCTAGCTCCCTCCTCTTTGGAACACCCCTTCAAGTAGTTGAAGGTTGCTATCAAATCTCCCCTCAGTCTTCTCTTCGGTAGACTAAATAAGCCTAGTTCCTTCAGTCTCTCCTCATAAGTCATGTGCCCCAGCCCCCTAATCATTTTTGTTGCCCTCCGCTGGACTCTTTCTAATTTGTCCACATCCTTTCTGTAGTGGGGAGCCCAAAACTGGACACAGTATTCCAGATGCGGCCTGACCAGTGTCGAATAGAGGGGAATTATCACATCCCTCGATCTGCTGGCAATACTCCTACTGAAGCAGCCTAATATGCCATTGGCCTTTCTCATCTTCATTTTCATCTTCCCGTCCACCATAACCCCCACGTCCTTTTCTACAGCGCTGCTACTTAGCCGATCAGTCCCCAGCCTGTAGCAGTGCATGGGATTTTTTCTTCCTAAGTGCAGGACTTTGCACTTGTCTTTGTTGAACCTCATGAGGTTTCTTTCGGCCCAGTGTTCCAATTTGTCCAAGTCTCCCTGGATCCTGTCCCTGCCCTCCAGAGTATCTACCATTCCCCCCAACTTGGTGTCATCCGCGAACTTACTAAGCATGCAGTCTATTCCATCATCAAGGTCATTAATGAAGATGTTGAATAGAACCGGCCCAAGGACACTCCACTCGTTACCGGTTGCCAACCAGACATCGAGCCATTTATTCCTACTTGCTGAGCCCGTTGATCTAGCCACTTCGTTGGGATTTTCTCCTACGAAAGCTCATGGGATAAATAAATCAGTCTTTAGAAGTGCCACAGGACTCTGTTTTTCTACTTGTAATTTGATGTCCCATCTTTTCTCAGCACCAAGGCAGTCATGTTTAACTAGTGGCTTGAAGAGTATGCCAAATGTTATTGACAATATATAGGTCTCTTTTTAAAAATCTACTTCTCTGAGCTCCCTGTACTGTTTGGGAAAATAAATCATACTTTGTTTTAAAGAAGGTGCTTCTGAGTCACTGCATGCTATTACTGACCACAGGCCCAAGAAAAAGAACTCTGGCAGTGTCCAAGCCTGGGTAAACCTGCTAGGAAACATGGCTGGCTGCCAGAAGAATATAACCTGGAGATCCAGTTGAGAGTGGCAGTGTTGTGGGATCCCCTCCCAAAGAGAAGTGGAGGCATGGGCCTGCCTCTTGAAAGAGGAGCATTAGGGGACTGGAAAAGGGTTTCAGAAAGGGCAGGCTGTCCAGAGATGTGACCACAGAGAACTCCTACATTTACCATAATGAAAGGTGGAAATGGGATTATTTTGTAGCATTGGGAATGGCTCACTGGCTGGTGGATTCTCTGTATCTTAGACTTCAAATTGTGATTTGAGGACTTTAATAACTCAGTCATTGGTTAGATGCTGATTCCCAGAGTGGGTGGGTGAAGTTTTGTGGCCTGCATCGTGCAGGAGGTCAGACTAGATGGTCATACTGGTCTCTTCTGACCTTAGAGGCTGAGTCTATGAACTCCACAACACTTGTGTAGTTTGTTTCACGGTTACCTTTGCAGTCAGTGATCCCTATTCATGTGCACCTTCTGTGCAGCAATGGGAGGAAGAACATTTTTAATCTGTAAAATCAAAAATGGGCAGGGTGTTCTGCGGCTTGTGTAATCTCTGAAACTACTACTACTAATTTTGAAAATGACTAGATTTCAGGTTGACTTTGTCCCTTTAACAATGACAAGTAAACGCTTGTACACTATTGAAACAGTTTACTTTTGGGATTTTAATTAAACAGTACTGTAGAAAGGAGCAGTTGAGGGCAGAGAATGTCATTGCATTTCACTTTTAGTAGGCATTAGCACTCCTGATTATTAAGACATGGATGAGGATTAATTTTCTGAAGCCTTTTTAGCGTTTGCCATTAAAACGTGACCATCTACAATCCACTGACACAAACGGGATGAAATTACACTTATTGCAGTCATGATAGTTGGCAAATACTGACCTTTTAATAGCGACTGCCATAAGGCCTCTCTCTCTGTCAATGACTATTGGTGATTAGCTAAATTCTGAAAAGTGCCTTAGAAATACCTGAGATAAATTATTTTCTCCATTTTTACTCCTTTGTCTGTTAAGATCCTAGTTTCACCTAACCATAGGGAATTTAACACAAAATTATAATCTTTCATTTATGATGTGCTCCTGTTGTCATCTGTAGATTAGGATGTCCAGGATTTACACTACCAGAATGTGAGCCAACGCCAGTAGAAGGAGGAGCTTCAAAGTCCCTTTTCTTTCCAGATGAAGGCATCAACAAACATCCTAGATTTAGGTAAGAGTAAATGTGAAGGAAGACAGGAAACACCTCTTCATGTATATATTTAATACACTATGAAAAAGCTCTTTGACTGGAATGCAGAGCTGGATGAATACTTACTGTACAAGTCCCAGGGACATACTCAAAGATGTAGTGTTGCATAGTTACTATCAAGATAACCTGTAAAGGTGAATCACACAACCTTAGCCTGATACTGGTGGAATCCACCACATGTTTAGAAGCATTCAGTACATTGCCTTAAAACTGACTTTCCCTTAAGTCCTGCCAGAATCATCTACTCCAGCTCAGAGTGATGTCCCAATGTTCTTTGCTCTGAAAACATCACAGCCATCCTAACTGGAGCATGTAGCCAACCTACTTGAAGTGGACAACACGGTGTAGTTTTGCAGTGGTTTTTATTAAAGCATAAGATTTAACCTTTGCAAAATCGTACAATATTGAAAACCAAATACACATAATTTCCCTTGCCACATTCATGGTAGATCATAGGCTTCTTAATTCTGCATGTGATATTAGTGTAGTCCACTGTCGCAAACAGAACTGACTTCAGTGAAGAACAAAATCTGCTACAGTACATAATGAGGTGGAAGAGAAGGGCCATGAAGGAAAATACTTAAAAAAACAAATGGAAGATCAAACGTAACCAAGTTCTGAAAAATGAGTGAGATGCTAAGTGGATGACTGTTTGGGAGTTTCTTTTGGAAAAAAACATTTAATTTCATCCCCTTTAAATTTTAGTACTTTGACAAGAAACATTCGACACCGAAGAGGAGAGAAAGTAGTGATAAATGTACCAAGTGAGTAAATGCTAGTAGTTTTCTTAAAATAGTTGATCAGTGTCTGACACTATAGTTATTCAATACTTATATTTTCTTCACAGTATTTAAAGATAAGAATACTCCATCACCATTTATAGAAACATTTCCTAAGGATGATGGAGAAGCAGCAAGAGCAGCTAAACCCGACCACATATATATGGATGCCATGGGTTTTGGAATGGGCAACTGCTGCCTTCAGGTAAAATGCATCTGAGTCTCCAAATGTTGTAAAATAATGCAGTGACGTTCTCTTCCCTTCACTGCTCCCTTCTTCAGACACTAACACCAATCCTTAAAGTAATCTACTTCACTAATACTCCCTCTTGCTGGGTCTTTTCAGAAACTTGCAAATTGTATTTTATATGTGGTGCTTTCTCAGTCCAGTTGGGGCTTGTCCACAGTTCATCATTGTCTAATTTTATATTGTAATTAATATAATTTGCCAATATTTAACTTCTTTACAATAACCTATATTAAATGCATACTGTTGGTATGACCCCCTTTTGGTCTCCTTTGAGAGAGAGAGAGAGCAAGGCCTGGAGAACAGGGTTTTGCATGTCTTGAATTGTGCTAAACAGGCCGCCTTATTTGGCCAAGCATCTTGTCTTGGAGCTCCACCATGTTAAGGTATGGAAGACGTGCAAATCAGCACTGAAGTAAGTTTCTGGATTGGTGAAAAATCTTTAGCAGACTCTCATTTCAGGCTGTAGCTGGCCATGATTTGTGGAAATCGATGCAGATAGTTTTCCCCTGTGTGGGTGGATTTTTGAGAAGGATCAAAGAACTAAGACCAGAAGTGATACTGTTAGGGAAAGCTCTCTGGAACATATTAAATTGCAGATCACCTTTAAATAAATGGTAATAGCTGATTTTTATTTTTTAAATATTTACCCCAGCTCTGACCTATGTAAACTTCTTCCTTCCCAGATATTTTTTAGGTGTGTTCTTTTCTTTAACTGTGCTATGAGCTGCCTCGTTAAAGGCAGAAAAATACCTGTGTGGATTATTTACTGACAGGCACGTAACAGGCAACTTGCACAAGCAAATCTTCCCTCCCCCCATATCTTTCCATGTCTCTGCCCTAGTTACTAATTTGACTTTACTTAAGATCCAGTAACAGTTTGGCATTCAGGAGTGCTTCAGTACCTTTTAAATTCGGTTATTCTGCGTGTTACTCTATTGTAGCAATTTTGCATACGGTGCTGAAAGCTGCCGTAGTTCCTTTGTGTTTGACTTTGTGATGGTAGCATCTATCTTTGTTGTGACTGCTTTGTTGGTAACCAGGAAGAGATCATCATCATGTTATGCCTCCATGGAATTAAATAGAATTTTCTTTCCCAGCATTCTGCATGCTGCACTTATCAATTTCAAAACACCTTTTGTTTGATTAGAAGACTCAGACTGAATGAACAAAACAAAATCTCACTGACAGCAAGATACATGTCAGTGAGTGGTGAAAGTTCACTACAAACGCAGGTAGGAATGATAAATGCAGTAATACATCGAGACTCCTTTTTGCTGTTGTTAAACATTTATGTTCAGCAGTCTTTAAATCTGTCTGTATTTTATACTGTCTTTATGTATGTTTTGTAATTATCAAACATGCAATAACATCAACCTCTTCTTTGAGCTGTGTCCTCGTGTGTGCTCTCTAACTCTCTTCTTCACTACCCTTTTCCTCTTCTTAGTTCTTTTTTGTTATTTCTACCCTTGTTTAAGGAAGAAGAAGGGGGGGGGGGGGGAACGGAAGGGGTTTATTTTCCCCACTGAGCCACAATTCCAGCTTCTCCTGGATTCAAACGCTGCCAGACCTGTCAGGACGCTATGCCTGCATCTGACGGTCACGCCAACTGCATAAGATGTTTAGGAGAAGGACATAGGTCTATGAAATGCCCTCACTGCCAAAATTTAAGTGTCAGAGCCAGAAAGGACAGAGACCTTTTTTTCTCAAGTTGCTTTTAACAGAGCGTCCTCTCCGCCCAGCCTCTGACCCAGAGCAGGCAGCAACAGCTCCTCTGACCATTCTGACAGTCCCTTTACTTCACTTCACACCACAGCAAAGAGGAGATTCCTCTCACCTCAGAAACCACATAGTAAAGAGGCATTCGGTTCCTCAAGTACGTTGGCAGAAAAGCTCTCAAAGGTCCTCAGCAATGCATTTGGAACACAGGGGAAGAGTACCTCAGGCTCAGAGTACAGTGGGCACCTACCTGTCAAAAGCCACCCCCTCTGCAGCCCAGCTTTCTACAGCAGCCCCCAAGGAGGCACCAATGACATCAGTGTCCTCCATGGCTTCACTTCTGACCCTCCCATGGCACCACAATCCTCCAAGATGATGGGATCACCAGCACTGACCTCTACTCTGGCACTGCCTGCCACTACAGCAGCACCACTCTGGGCTGCTCAAACTCGAATCTTTTATGGCACTGTCTACACCTGAAGACCAGTCAGTGACCCGCAAATATACACAAAAGTGCAAGCACCGATCTCTGACCCAGAAGATGTACCCAACTATTTACTGCAATAGCGGCACCGCAGTCCCGTACCAGCACCCTATCACCAGTCCCCTTTTGACAGTGAGGATGAAGATGTGCAAGAACAGTGGCGCACCTTTTCTTAGCAACCCATTTCTCCTTATCTGCGGGACCGTGGACCACCTACTTATCCACCGTATCCTTGGTGCCTGCCTCCCTCTTATGCCCAACTGTCTACATACCAACAGCATTGGCCCTCATGGGACTCTTGGTCCCATTACTCCACCCTCTCCCCCAGGCCATCTACCGCACACCAGCACAGACCTTCTTTTCAACCCCTCCCTCTGCCAGTCCTAGACACCCAGGAGCCCCATGAAGAACCAGGAGACTTGGAACCCAGTCTCCTCCTACCTTTGCATCTCCATTACCTGAAGATGCTATGGTTTTTTTGCAGTCCACCACAACAGATAACTATAGACAATTTCAGGAGCTCTCCCACCGTGTGATTGAATCTCTCAAGATAACTACGCAGACCATCCTGAGTCCCAGCATAAAGTCTTATGTATTCTACAAAGCAAATCTCCCACACGAATTGCGCTGTGCATGGATGCATTAACAGACCCAGTCACAGAAATCTGGAAAATGCCAGCCACTCTTCCCCCCAACATCTAGGAAGGCCACCAAATGTACTATGTACCCAGCGAGGACACTGAATACCTCTTCAGTCACCCACAACCTAACTCCTTAGTCATTGAGGCGGCGAATCAGCACCACAAACAGCTTTTTAATTCACATCACATGACCGAGGATAAACAGATGGACCTCCTGGGGAAAAAGGTGTATGCCTCGGCTACCCTCCAACTCCATGTGGCCAGTTACTCAGCTTTACTCGCCAATTACGATCATGACAACTACCTCAAGTTGGCAGACTTTATTGAACTTACGCCAGAGGACCATAAACATCAGTTCCACGCCATCATTAGAGAAGAGCAACTTATTTCTAGGACAGATCTTCAAGCGGCCCTAGACGTTGCTGACACTGCTGCCCGCATGATTGCCACCAGGGTCATTCTCTGCAGGTGCTCCTGTCTCCACTCGGCAGATCTCCCAAAGCAATTACAATCAACCATTGAAGACTTGCCCTTTGAAAAGAAGAAACTGTTTTCTGATAAGACTGACAAGATGATAATGCATGGATCAAAAGACTCACAAGCCACCCTCCATACATTTGTTATTTACCCCCTGGGGGCTCGTCGGAGACCATAGCGGAACCAACCTTACAACTCAAGGTACCAGTTCCAGGCACAGACCAGACCCCAATACAGGTGGCAGGATCATCAGATGCATACCAGACCACACAAACAGCATAGACGACAACCATCTAATCAATCCACCACACAGCACCTATGGGGAGCATAAGATAGTAAAATTGCACTCCGTGGGCACGTTAACGATCAAAAGATAAAGGATATGTCATATTAGGTGCTTGACCATCCCAGAGCCATTCCACTGCTTCATAATTTGCCTTCATGATAGCAAGTATAAAGCACCCCTTGTCAATGGCAACATGTTTCCATTTGTCTGCTTCTTGGAAGAACATCCATCAGTGTAGCTTTGCAAGTGTTTTTATATTGGTCTTCAAATGGCCAGTTCAGTATATGAACACCGTTTGACTTCCTCACTGATTCTCTCAACCATTCTAAGCACCTTCAGAGTGAGGAGAGAGTCTTTGGAAGACGAATCAAATGCCTTTAAGTAAAATGATCTCTCCACCCAACGTTCCAATAGTGTCCCATGCAGAAAGAGTATGGAAACATGGTTTTTAATGGTCTGGGTGATACAAACACACTTCTGAGAGTTAAGCAGCAATTCTGTTCCCTAGCAAAAGGTGCAAAAACAGAATCTTGTGAAAGTCTTGGTTAGCATCTCAGAGAGTACTAGAACTGCCTTGTGCAAAAAAAAAAAAAATTAAAAAAAAATGGAATTTAGTCAGCCTTCTCTCTGGCATTAATGGCATTCAAGATAATTTTAGTGATAGCCTCCAAAACTACAAAAAATTCCACTGAATGTAGTGTGAGACGGCAGCTTCGTTATGCTAGTGACATTGCAATTCCTTGTATACTGTAGTGGTTTTTCCACAAGGTATGCAGTTAACTCATCCTTGATGTCTCGTATGTATAAGACAGTAGCTTCTTCCATTTCCAGAGGGGTAGCCATGTAGGTCTATTGCAGAAAACCAACAGAGTCCTGTGGCACTTCTAAAGACTAACAGATTTACTTATCGCAGATCTTTGGTGGGAGAAAAATCCCACTTGGTCAGACGATTCAAAACGCCTGACGAAGTGGGATTTTCTCCCATGAAAGCTCATGCAATAAATAAATGTTAGTCTTTAGAAGTGCCACAAGACTCTGTTGGGTTTTTTTAGCTTCTTCAGTGTGATATTGGAGACATTTGGGGAATCAGTGATTTGAACTGAATAGGAGTCTCTTCCTTCTGGTAATATTTTCATTGATTCCTCTGCATGAATGTCAGACACGAAAGAAACTTCATCAAAGAGCCAGTGTTTTCTTTGTAGATTTTTAACAAAGTTGTCAGCCAAACCTTGGCAAGTATTAACAGTTTCTGATTTGTCGAGCTGGACCTCAACTATATCATCTCTGATTTCTAGCCCAAAAGGCCTCTGTGGGTGTATGGTACTGATCATGTCATCAGCATGTGCTGGTTTGGGAAGACCACGCAAGATGTGCATTGGTTTGCTTTTTGCCTAACGCGTATCCATTGTTCAATCACATTCAAACATGAGTTCTAGTATGACAGAAAATTCATACTTTCTCAGTTTCATGTAGATCTACACCCTGAGATGTGGACACCACCAGGAGGCAAACAAATGACCCATCTGCTGTTAGCTTTGTGGTACCTTGTAGCACCTTTATTCTGACTTTTTTCTCTTTGCCTTAGAGCATGGTCTTAGCTGTACTTCTTGATTGGAGTCCATAGATTGATGGAGCCCAAAGTATCCTCTTAACTGACTCCTTGGCTATCTCATCACTGAAAACTGCTTTTATCATGATATTAATGAGCTCTGGTCCATCATATGCAAATGTTTGCCATTGTGAGTAACTTATTATGTACCTTTAAAGTTGCCCCCGCTTGGCATTTAATATTACCTACTAAGTTACTTAAGAGTCTTTCTGCTAATTGTGTGTTCCTTCTCAGTCCAGTTCAAAGTACATATTTCTCTGTACTTCACTTCTGTATCGGCCATCTCTATCACTTTTTCCATCCATTGGAGCCTCTGTAATGCAATTTATGAATTCCCACTGAGTCAGAGTTTGCACTGTATTTTTCTGTAGCTTCACCTTTTGATGCAACCCATGACCTACATCCTTCTTTTAGCACTCAGTGTGATATGCTGTGTCTTATACATGGCTTTCATTTGGGTCGTTGTGCCCACTTAACATTACTTTTTATGCATCATTCTCACTAAGAGTGACTTTGTTCAGTTTCTCGCATGTTGAAACTATGCTTAATGGATGCCTTCAGACTTCTAGATTACTGCAGAAGAAGCGAATGTGTTTCTCGATAACCATATAATGGGACCCATAATAAGATGAATGCTGACCATAGCTGGCGGTTGTCCCAACATCTGTTGCTTGATGTACTTCTTCAACCTTGCCAAATTCTGTTTATGGGTGCACTTCTTCACCAAGCATGGTGTTTAATCAGGTTCTCCACAGTGGTACTGCTCAAAGATTCAGCAACTAGTCAATACTCTTCATCTCCCTGTTTATGCCTAAAAATGATCAAGATGAATGAATTCTGTAATTTACTTTAGGATTGCAATTGTGATGTGATGTATATTATGCAACTATCCTCATACATCCTTTTAAAGTGCCACAGGATTCCTTGTCCGTTATCCTCATACAGTACCTTTTGTGAGTGGATTCCTTTGATTTCTGCCATGATGCTAACTTCTTAACTAGTGTCCCAATATATTGCTTGGCATAAGAACAAAGATAATGATGATCTGTATCAGTGAGCCACTTCCTTTTTGCTGCTGCTGCCAAATCAATTTGAAGCATTTCTTCCATTTATATTAAATTAAATTAATCAGCCTCCTTTTCAGAGCATTAACTGATAAGAAAGTACTGTAAGTTGGGAGCCACAGTTTAACTTTGTGAGGGCCACACATTTCATATGCCTGTGTTAAAGTGCAATACATTTTTTTAAAAATGCTTTCTTGAATAGATAGCTGAATAATTGTTCTAGTTTTATCATGTTTGGCATCATTATGTTTGAAGGAGAAAGAGCTTTTGAATGTTACCCGGTTTAACCCATTTCCAGTGAAGTATTATCAAATTATCTACAAACCAAAGGACCTGCAGATAGAAACCGGCAGGAGTAAGTCCCTGCCAACCGTGCAGGGGACGATGGCCTGGAAATTATGATTCTGTAGTTTTTTACAAATCAATTTTTACCCTTTCTATCATAATTTTCTTTCATAAACTTGCCCATCGAATTACACATGCTCCCAGACTATACTCGTAATTACCAAACACTGTGTCCTTCAACGCTCCAAAACTGAGCACATGAAGATAAAACTACTATGGAGGTGACATAAGCAACTCCTTAAGAATAATCATTAAGATTGCGATGTTAACAGAAACTAGGTGTTACTGGCTTATACGAAGTAGGGTATACTTTTATCTCCATGCTTGAACACTGAGACGACTCCACTTGGAAAACAAGACAGGTCTCTGCACCCCATCCTTCACTGAGGCTTGTTTGCTGGCTCCTTATCAGTACATTCCTTGGGCACCCCAGGTCATTTCCTGGCAGGCTTTCTGCTGGGCGCAGGCGGCCATTAAAACCTATAAACAGTATGCCATCTTCTGGAGAAAGGTGGGAAAGCACAGGGAATACATGCAGACAGCCAAAGCAAAGTTAATATAAAGGTTGTCTAATAATAATACATGAGTTAGTTTTAAATGCAAATCATGTATGTATTCAAAGTGTATTTACTTAACTGTTAATTGTGTGCAGGGTTTACAGCAGTCTTGTACTACTCCTGCCATCTTCTTCCAGAAACCAGGGTAATCCAAGACTGAGTCAAATCCCAAATTGAATTTGATGAGAGGGGTGGAGTTATAAACCAAAACAGCATTATTCTGAACTTCAGGTTTGGAAGCCAAGAAAAAATATCTCTGCAACAGAGGTAGTGACTGTTACCTTATCTGTAACTCAGGCTTAATGACAGTGAGTCTCTTGCCCCTCATTCACGTAACCATTAAAATAAACAGAAGAAACATATAAACCTTTACTCTAAACATAGAATTCCTCTTAAATTAAGAATGATCCACCCTCAATGGAAGTACGTTTATTTTTTAAGATAAACTTATTTAAAAGTAAATTTGAAATTGACAGTGCATTAAGCCTGAATTTACTATAACTTATTAAAATAATTTTAATAAAATTAAGCCGTATAAATTTGCTTGCTGACGTTCTAAGAGAAGTCAGACTACTGAACCTGCTCAGGTCACTGGCTAAGCAAAGAAAAATCTGGCTCAGCATATTAAAACCTGCATCTGCCTGGGCCAGCTGACTTGGGCTCATGGGGCTCAGGCTTCAGGGATGTTTCATTGCTTTGCAGATGTCTGGAAGTCTACACAGCAACAAAACCTATAGGCCAGCCATGGGTTTTTCTTTGATATTGAAGAGTATGTTACACTAGTTTAGTTCAGTGATGTGTTAAGTTAAAGTTAACAAACTAATTGGGAGTTGAAAATGCAGTAAAGTTGTTTTTTTCCTTCTGTGAATAAAAATGAGGTGTAAGAGGATGAGCTATTAATTCTAATATTGTGAAAAACATAGTGACCAGAAATAATCTATTCTGTTCCTGAACTACAAATGTCTTTGTATAAAAATAATATGTAAAAAACTTTTTTTATATTATTTTTCAATCAAGACTAAAAGTAAATGAAATCAAAACTTATAAACAGCAGCTTTTTAGCCCCACATGGGATTCAGACCAGTGACTGCTGGGTTCCCGAGGCTCCTGCCCTAACGTGTCTGGCAGGCTTTCTGCTGGGCGCAGGTTGCCATTTAAAACGTTATGCCATCTGCTGGAGAAAGGTGGGAAAGCACAGGGAATACATACATACAGACAGACAAAGCAAAGTTAATATAAAGGTCGTCTAATAATAAATGAAATTCCAAAGGGGTAGCCGTGTTAGTCTATTGTAGAAAGACAACAGAGTCTTGTGGCACTTTTAAAGACTAATCTGTTAGTCTTTAAAAGTGCCACAAGACTGTTGTCTTTGTAATAATAAATGAGTTAGTTTTAAATCCAGACCATTCAAAGTATATTTACTTAATTAAATTTTAAAATGCTGTTTTTGGTCATTTTTAATGTAATTGGAATTTCCATCCAGATAGAGCTAGACACAAATGGCGAGTAAAATATTAATAATTTAGTAAATAAGAAATTAATCATTCACTATTTTCTAAAATAATAAATGTAAACATTTGAATAAATGTGTTAAGTATAAAATTGCTTGAATATACACTGTTACAATGTATCATCCTGGTTAGTAAAAGGAAGCACCAATTTAGTGTAACTGATTCACATTTTAGTTCCAAATCAACATGGATTAAATGCTGTTAATCAGTGAGAATCAGCTTTGCTTTAGGAAAGTAAATAAGTATAAATGTAAAACAAGATTAAAATTGATCATCTAAATCAAGGTTTCTTGCTTCATGATTAAAACTGATTATAATTTTTTTTATTTTAAATTCTAATTCACTTTAATTCAATTCACTGTACTTCCATGGCTGTTAAACTCATAGGAAGCAAAACTAAAAAAAGGAAGATTCTACTGAGTGCTCCTCTTAAAAATTAAGAAGCAAGAGTAAAACTTATTACTATGTCCTGTTCTAATGCTGAACTATCTTTTTTTGAAAGAGATTATCAAATCTTTCAAAATTTATTTTACAGTTCCATGAAGAGATGTGTGGGAGTCAGTGTAGAAATCAGGGGACTGAAGAGGGGGTAGTGTCTATATTTTACACGGTTGTAATTTCTCCAGGAGGAAAAGTAGTAGTCTTGTACTCTCAAATAGTGCTGCTGTTAATAATGTTTCCTACGGCAGAGCATAAGGACCAACAAAGAGTGGGGCCCATTTGTGTTAGGCATTGTACAAACAGAGTAGTAACTCCCTGCTCTGGAGAGTCCACAGTCTAAGGAGACAAGTTAGGCACAGGGTAGGGAAAAAGAAATAACACAAGCAGAGTGAACAATATGATGACAGCAAATGTCTAGTTGGCTTCACAATTGTTTTGAAGGGTTGGAATTATTTAGGGAAGGGGGTGAGCTAAATGGGAAGATAACGGGGGAGCGGAACAAAGAGAAGAGGGTAAAAGGGACAGGTGTGCAGTGGAGCTGACTTGAGGAGGGTGGTGAAGCACTGGAATGGGTTACCTAGGGAGGTGGTGTAATCCCCATCCTTAGAGGTTTTTAAGGTGTGGCTTGATAAGTCCCTGTCTGGGCTGATTTAGTTGGGGTTGGCCCTGCTCTGGGCAGGGGGTTGGACTAGGTGACCCCTCAGGTCCCTTCCAACCCTAATCTTCTGTGTGTCTGTGAAGAAGGGGGGTGGGAGAGTTGATGCAAACAGCCAATCAATGCAGGGCAGAAGCAGTCCAGGACAAAAGTCTCCCAGTGATCAGAGAGTCAAATGTCCTTGCTTTGGCTGCTTCTGCCCCTTCCAGGTGGAATTGCTGGTGGCCTCCTCCCTGCAGTTTTCTCCCAAGCCCATATGGGGCCAGGCAGAACCCAACGTGCTAGAGTGGGGATGGTGTCACCAGCATAGTTCTGGCTCTAGTGAAGAGCTGGGGGAGTGGTTTCATCAGCTGGATCCCACTTCATCCTCTCTCCCCCAGTACAGCAGCCTTTGCTCCATGAGTTCAAGAGGTGACAAGGAGTATACTGTAAATGTGGGTCTGGTTCCTGTTTCATAACATCGCAAAGTTTAAAGTGGAGAAATGGGAGAGGAAAAGCCTGTTAATTAACTCAGGTCTTGTCTACACGGAGACGCAGTGTATGACAAACTGGGCTGTGAATCCATCGCACACGAGCCTGCTGCGCGCTAACTGTCCATATGGGCCCTGGTACCATGCACTAACAGCTCCGTAGTGCCAGGGCTGTCCTTGGGGGGCGATCGCCCCAGGCCCCGCAGTTACGTGGGCCCCGCACTGCCCCACTCCTAATGGGGCAGTGCGGGGCCTGGGCTGAGGCCCCATGGCCATGCTTCGTCCCAGTCCCAGCTGCCTTCAGCAGCAGGCCGATGATGGTGGGGCGGGGCAAGAGCGCTTTGCTCGGCCCCTGGCCAGCTCTCCCCGCCCCCAGGGCAGAGCAGCTGGCTGGCCCAGGGGCGAGGTACGCAGGCTGGGCCAGGCAGGCAGCTGGCACGTAGCAGGCCTGCTCTGGGCCGGCCTGGCCTGCCCCAGCCCCACACAAGTTTCCTGGCTACGGCCGGGGCGACTAGCTCCCGGCAGTAGCTGAGCCCCGGCGGCAGGCTGGGGTCCTGGCCGGGGCCAGCTCCCAGGCCCCAGGGGTGACAGGGGTCCCTGCGGGGTGGAGCGGGCCGGCCCGCCACGGTTCCCTCCAGCATGGGGGTGGGGGCCCCGCCTTGGCCGATTGGTCCTGGGTCCTGCTCCCCCCACGGGATGGCCCTGTGTAGTGCACTTTTGTCTTACCATTGTAATTTTGGCCTTTCACTAATCCGTGCAAATCTACATTTTTACAGAAATGTTAGAGTGCATCAAACATTTATGTTTCCCTTCAGTTTTATAATAACCTATAGGAAGGCTGGAGATTACAAAAGGATCTTGTATTAAAGTCGTCTTTGAAAATATAGTTACTTGTAATGTCAAATAAGTGCTTGTAATCCCTTCTGGCTGCTTTTTGAGGGAATTGGCTCTTAGAATGCTGCTTGAAGGGTGCAGTATCCATTCTTGTTCATTAGAGAGATTGTTCCTCAGTTTCTCTTCGTTCTGCCAACGTTTGAGGTATAGCCCCAGTATCTTGAGTGCCCTTGTAATGCAACCTAAAATCCTTAATGAACATTGACATGTTGAACTGTGTGACATGGTTGCTAATGGATACACTGATTGCAAAGATTAGTTTTCTCAGTCCATGGACAAACTAAAATACTCAGCGTAAGTGACTTTCTGGATACTGTTGGTTCCAATAAATGGCCCAAAGCTAGGAACAGAGAACCTGTAGACTTGCTTTTATATAATAATCTGTCTTCTAACAGGTAACATTTCAAGCTTGCAGCATTTCTGAAGCAAGATACCTTTATGATCAGCTAGCCACAATCTGTCCTATTGTGGTAAGTAATATAACTTTATCAGCAAACACACTATTCACCAGAAAGTTTAGCTTAAAGTGTCCTGTAAAAAAAGACCTTTCAGTCTTCTGTTTATAAACCTAAATAAATCAGTGTATCAAGTAAAATCATCTTTTTTACCAGTGTTTTAAAGATGTGGTCTTCAGCAAAGAGGGAAGGTGCTACACTAGGTGGTTGTCCAGTAACAGAAGTATAACTGGGAAAAAATATACTATAGCTGTTTGCCATATTACCCATGTGCCTTATTAATCTACTAATAGGTAGAAATTAACAAAACAGTTGGACTGCAGTAGTCACATCAGTGAAATTGGATTTTGTTGTAATTTTACTAGCTTTCAGCAAACTATAAATGTCTGTGCTTCATAATCATGTCGTGTACAAGATATACCTTTTTAAAAAGTAAAATAAAATAATCCACCTTTGTTTTATAGCATCAAAAATGTGTTCTAGGGCCTTCTGGAACAAATAAAAGGCAAGGCTCCTTCTCAAAAAGCTTATTCTCAATTTAGGCATGACATGATGAGACGATAACAATAAAAGTGAATGGGGGAGTGAGGAAGGCAAAGTTTGTGAGTAACATTTTGAAAATGTTAGGCGCTTTAATTCCACTTTCAAAAATGAATCAGGTAACCTGTTTTCAAAGGCTTGGTTAGGCAAACTGGGTGGTGTAGCAGCAGTTTGTGGTAAACAAAAAAATAATCTTTCCCACTCATGCCCCCAATAATAGTTTGGACTCTGAGTGCATCATGAACCTTTCACAGAAGTGTGTACACAGGAGTATTGCTGGACTGAAAAAAATGCCTTTTATGGAATTACATTGTGGTTTTTGTTTTTTATCCTGTATTCTCATACGTGACTTGGTTTTATTTTAGATGGCATTAAGTGCTGCAGCTCCATTCTACAGAGGCTACGTGTCAGATATTGATTGTCGCTGGGGTGTAATATCTGCATCAGTAGATGACCGAACGCGAGAGGAGAGAGGATTGGAGGCAAGTAAATATTAGTTTAAAGAGTAACAATATAGTTTAAAAAGTTAAACAATTTTCTCATTATTTTAGTTACACGTGTGCAAATATTCTTTGACTAGGACAGCCTGAGCACCCAGTGGAAAGAGTCGATAGTCTTTGTGGCCAATGATTCTAGAAGTATAACTTCCACTCTAATTATTATTACAGCATCCCCACTAGCAAATGTTTTAGTTAAGTACAGAATTCCAGGACTCCACTTCCACTCATTCACAGTTTCCTGAGAAAGTCTTCATTTGGTGCTGTAACTTCCCTTTCTCTGCCTCAGCCCAAAAGATATTTGTTTGAAAACAGAATATATATTGTAACCCTATATCACCTTATGTGTACTTCTGTGGATGGTCTTTGATAATACTGTAAACCATGACTTCAGTGCTAAAGCATCTGGTCACCAGAACATAGACTCATACAAATGTAGGACTGGAAGGTACCTCCAGAGGACAAGTCCAGCCCCTTGCAGTGAGGCTGAACTTCTTTTACAGAGAATGAACAGCAGAGACCATCTAGAGAGTTGCAAAATTTTCTTTAAAAAAAAATCTAAACTTATAAAAAATTTTCTGGTAGAAAATTCTATCAACAAATAGACTTGGTAGAAAGCTAAATATCAATGCTATTAAAACCGTGTCACAGACTTTTTTTAATAAACCACCCATTTTGAAATGAATTCCTTTTACACTGTTAGAATAGGGTAGTCAATATATAGCAAAGGACTTACTTTTATTAAAGTATCATAACTGCAAGAACGAAGTTGGGTTTTTACTGACAATCACTTTCCATTAAGCTTGTTATAAACCCTTTAAAATGTTAAGTGTACTTAAACCCATAAGATTCTTGTTTAATGGAACTTCTCAATGTACATGCCTATTATGGCTTTCCTTATTGTTGAAGACCTATGAATTTATTTTAATAACTTTAATATAGATTGTTTAAAAGCAACTTCTGTTTATTTTTACATGGAATAACAGTTCTCCAAGAATAGTATAATTAGTAAGGCAGCATTGTTTACAAGCTCTTAAAATATTCTATTTTTAAATTATATAGCCACTGAAGAACAACCATTATAGAATCAGTAAATCCAGATATGATTCCATAGACAGTTATCTATCTGAATGTGGTGAAAAATACAATGACATTGATTTGACAATAGATAAAGAAATCTACGAGCGCCTAGTAAAGGAAGGTAAGTGTTTGACTCATTGTGAGTCAGTTTAGTCTTACGCTTGTAGTTTTCTTTACCTTTTTTAATATACCCTATTTTTGTATTGACCAGCATTCTGAGTAGAGATGCCCACTCATTAAGTGCGCGGTAGTCTGGACTGAAGGTAATACCATTGGTCTGCAGTGGAAAGTGTACCTCTATTTCCAAATTGAGCAATTCACTTCTTAAGAGGCATTAATACCTTTATCCTTCTGGATAGAGCAAAACTATCAAAGTCAACAGGAGATGGAAGTGGAAGAGAGAAAGCAGAAGAAAAATGGCATCTATAATCATCAGTTGGTGTTTCCAACCAGAAAATAGTCTCTCTATTTTTTGTAATCATCTTCTGTATTTTTGTGGTTATCACTTTTACTTCACCTTAGGATGTGCCTGGGTGAGATAGCCTCGAGCAGTGTGGCGTTCCCTGGCTCATGAATCATCTTGGCATTTGCTGAGGCCTGTTTTACTATCTCTGGTGTCTATTGATGAATTTGATCTTTGGAATTCTTTGTTTATAGGCATTGATCATCTTTTGGCACAACATATTGCACACTTATTTATTCGAGACCCATTGACTTTGTTTGAAGAGAAAATATATCTAGATGATGCCAATGAATCTGACCATTTTGAGGTTGTATCTTGTTTCTTGCTGATTTAATGAATGTATGGTTATAAATGCTTGCTCACTATTTTACTGCTTAATCATGTATTGTTGAGTACTAGGGAGCTAAGAATATTGGCAAAATTCAGTGGCAGAGGCAGGAACTAGAAACAAAACAGCTAGTTCCAAATAGTTCTTTATAGCTTGGAGTTTGTGATATTGCATCGATAATCTCACCTATTTCAGTGAAGTGTAAAATGTTTCATTCCTCATTCCAGGAAAACTTTTAAACCTTGTAAGACACAGACAGCAGTAGAAATTGCAGTAAATATAAGCAAGGGAAAAAATTTAGAGACTTTAAAGGCACAAACAGTAGTTAACTAGATAAGGAAAACTGTCAAAGCCATACGCTCCCTTTCATAAAGTAGCTTTATATCAGGTGCTCTCTTTGCTGTTTAAGGCAACTATATATTGAATATACTATTCAATAAAAATGATCTTGAATCCTTTTCTAAAAAGTTAAGCATTAGAGTTGTAATGTTCTCTAATAATGTTGGTGTGGATCTTTAGTTTTTCGTTTATTAACTGGTTATAAAAGGCCTACTAAATCTGTGCTCATAATGTCTCGGATGTAGTCCTAAACTGAATTTCATGGACAGTGTGACAGTGTCATTAGGGTGATAAGTCAAGCCCCTTTAAATATTTCTGTCGTTTGCACATGTGTGTTGGTTGAAGGATGGAAGAGAATCTGGTTTGGTTTTTATGTTTGTGCATTATGGAAATGTGCTTGTCTTGTCTGTAACAGAATATATTAATTGTGACTTGCAGAATATTCAGTCCACAAACTGGCAGACTATGAGATTTAAACCACCTCCTCCAAATTCAGACATTGGGTGGAGAGTAGAATTCAGGCCTATGGAGGTAAGGAGTAAATATGCTTAACAGCATATCCTAATACATATGGAAAAGTTCCAGATATTCTGTTATCTAGTATTAAAACCTTATTATTTATGGCATGATTTGTCCCTTCTGAAGTAAAATGCTTTTGAACAGTATATGTGTTGCAGGGGAATTAGCATTAGCAAAGTAAAGAACACTAATGAGAATAAGTGGGATAGAAAAAGTCAGACCTATATATCAGACTCTAAAGAAGGTTTTAATGTTGTACTGTGTTTCTGGTGATCTTGCTTCTCTTGTATTTCTATCAGTGCTAAACAAGTCTTGGTGCATTCACTTCGCTTCTGTTTCACGTATGCTTGTGTTTTATAGGTGTCTGTCCCTTTAAAATGAAATATCTTAGTTTTTAATAATTTGTGGGTTCAGACTAGGCATGATTAGCCATCCTTTTAAGTGTAGCATTGCGGTTTTGCATTATAGGGCTGAGTTTGAAGATATGCATGTGTATTTTGGACTCTCAAAATTAAGAATTTGAGCATGTAAATCCCAACTCTGGAAATGCAGAAGTGTGCATGGTCTTTTGCAAGCATTTGTTTGAAAAATTGATCCCTACTGTGTAAACTTGCTATGTAGCTGTTTATTTTTGTTTGTCAACCCTATTCCATTAAAGTCACTTTAACTCTGATCCTTTTTAATGTCTAGGTTCAGTTAACAGATTTTGAGAACTCTGCATATGTAGTGTTTGTGGTATTGCTAACCAGAGTGATTCTGTCATATAAGCTGGATTTTCTCATTCCTTTGTCCAAGGTAAGAGTGATGCTGTACATTTTAATCTTTACTTCTGTAAGCTAGTTAGAAAGCCTACTGCTTCTCAGTGTAAGTGTAAGGATGTTATTTCTGCATCACTAAATCCCTCTTCATCTAGATCAAATCTGTTTGCAGGGAGGGAGGATTGTGGAGATTGATGATGAAATATAGGTTAATACAGTTTAACTCGTATCCTATCGATGGATTAGGTGAACAGTTCAATCTAAACAAAAACATCTTCGAGTTGTT
>ML685779.1:3512798-3523630 GCA_007922175.1 Pelusios castaneus
AACATCATTCATAAGAAACAGCCCAATCCTAACTCCACACACCTGCCTACGGTTGCTGGAACATATGGCAGCTATGACTTTCATGGTGCAATATGCACATCTGCCTATCATGGTGGCTATCAACCATGTACAAGCCACAAGCATAAAATAAACAAAATACTAGTGATGTGAAAGGGGGTTGAAAAGTCCTTACTATGGTGGAGTCAACCCACCACTGTGATGACAGGGATCCCATTCTTATAGGAATCCCCTTTTGTTTATGGTTACCACAGATGCATCCCTTTTGGGGTGGGGAATACACCTACAGAACCATACAGTTCAGAGCCAGTGGCCAAAAACCCAAATGGTTACATATAAGCATGTTCCCATTTTCTGGCACTTACACAAAACAAAACAAGAAAGATAAAGACAGATAATGTTGCATGCATGTTTTATATAAATGAGCAGGGTCCAAACCCTATGCAGTAAAGGTATGAAAGTCTGGGATTGGTGCATCCAACACAACAGCAGTATATTAGCAGCATACCTACCAGGAAACCAGCACCCCCTGGCAGACATTCTTAGTAGACAGTTCGGTCAAAACCACCAGTGGGAGTTGGACAACACAACTCTGCAAAGCATTTTCTGACATTGGCGTCACCCGATCATCAACCTCTTCACCACATCACAGAATCGCAAATGCCCCTGCTTCTGCTCAAGAGTAGGACTGGGAGTGGGATCATTGGGGGATGCTTTTCTCCTCGACTGGAGTGTAGACCTTCTTTACGTGTTCCTGCCCATCCCAATGATAACCAGAGTAGTAATGAGAGTGCCTACATGGCCCAAACAGACCTGGTACCCTTATCTACTTCAGATGTAAATATGCACACCAATCACTCTCCCACTCCACAACAATCTTCTGTCGCAGAACAACAGTCAGATTCTCCATCCAGATCTGCAGAAACATCACCTAACAGTGGGTTCCTAACTGGTTCTGTCAAAGAGAGCTAAACTGCTCGGAATAAGTTAAACATGTATTATTAAGTAGTGGGAAACCCACAACATGAAAAATGTAACCTTAAGAAATGGCATAGATTGATTTTCTTTAATTCTAGAACGTAGTCCGGGATGATTGGGATGGGTACAGATATGGTGGCGATCTGTTTATCTCTGCACCACAAACAGTCATGTACAGTGAGATCATAATTTTTTTTTCAATGTGGCTAGACTTTACTATAAAGCATATGTGGAGCTCATGAATATGAAGTGTGTATGTAATTAAAAATCCTCGCTAGTATGTAATATACTAAATAAAGTAAATGCTAAATGCAGTTTATTAATATCTACTTCCCCCCCTTTCAGGAGAGTTAATGACAGCTGCTCGATGGATGAGAGAGTTTATTGCAAACCATCCTGACTACAAGCAAGATAGTGTAATCACTGATGAAATGAATTACAGCCTTATTTGGAAGTGCAACCAAATTGCACAAGAACAAGCCGAATGCCCTGAGTTACTTGGAGGAGGGTTTAACAAAATGAAATACAGTGGAAATAAAACAAGCTCTTTTTAATGAAGTGCTTTAATATATATTAAGAAGTGTAAACAGTCTAGTGAAGAATGAGTTACAGTACTGTGTATCCAGTAGTTTCATGGTGTGAAGACCAAAACACATAGTACTGCACCATAAAATGGGCCAATCTGCCTAAATATTCATTCAAAACTTCCTAAAAGGGGTATATTCTTATTGTTTAGGTTTATACAGTGTACATGTAAATAGTAAAATATTTTTATGACTAACAATGTCCATGTATTTTAATAACATTGTACCTAAAGTTATTGTGAATCAGTTTGTAACTCTTTTTATGCTTATTCTGCGGGGAAAAATTACTCTCCTAAACAACTTCATAAATGTAATATAATGGTTCTTGTATATTATATGCATTCCAGATACTGAATGTTTACTGTAACTTTTTTGTTACTTGGAATGTAGTGAGTCTATCTAATTTCAAAAAAATCTTGAGCCCTGTTTCACAGAACTTCCCTTTCCATCTTGTGTTGAGTATGTAAAACAGAATAAATTGGCATGTCCCTGTTTGTTCATCTTTGCACTGGTCCCTTGCTGACCACAACACCTGCATGTACTCATCTACTATAGACCAGTAGAATATGCAAAATCTACTTGTTTCCTGATGGCCAGAGTCCTAGAGACTGGCCTGACTTACATACCACAGGACTGTTTTGGACAAGTACAAAAGATTCAGAAATAAATATCTTTTACTGGATGTAGACTTTTGCCTGGAGTGAAAGTCTTACAATGTATGCATGGGGAGAACTGAAATGCTTTGGTGAGAGCCAGGCAAAATAACTCAGATGACTGCTCTATTTTGTGCTACTCTTCAACTTTATTTTTTCCAATTGCTGCTGTTTGTAAAGTTGAGTGCAACACAAAATCAAAATGAGAAAATACAGTCATTCCTCTTTTAGGGTTAGGCTCTCTCCCACCCCTGATTTTCCTGAATGTTTCCCTTGTTAACATACTAACTTTCTATAAACTATTACTGAGCATTATAAATGTAGCTTCATCCCTGCAGAAAATCAATTTAAAGAGAAATCATGACTGCACTAATCATCCTGTGAATTGGGAGCCTGAAGTTTAGAGAGATTGTAAATAATTAGAACGTAACCATTACAGTTGTATATAAATCTAAATGTATGGGGGCTTTTTAATTTAGTTTACTAAATGGCTTCTAAAAGTGACTTACTGTATGGTAGATTATGCAAAATTCCAATACAAGCATATAAATACCTATGGTGTAATAATTTTAAGGAACTAATGGAGAAATTGTAATGAAGCTGCATCAGAAAAACAAAAGCTTTATGAATATTAGAACGTGTGCTGTGTTCATAGGTGTGCTTTAGAGAATTAAAGAGTGTCTGTTTTGGCTTTTGGTGAATTTATTTTAATCAGGATGTAGATGGCAGGTATATGCTCTTTGGTTTGTGGAATAAGGAAATAAATGAAATTTGCAGTTAATTCAGTGTTTGTTTGTATATAAAAACTATCCACACCTTAGTGAAAATATTTTCGTGTCACCAATGCAACAAATAACTTTTTTCCAGAAAATTCCCCCTCACTGTGATTGTTTCTAGCAAATTAAACGGGTGGGAATCGTGAGTACTTGGATGGATGACTTCTAAAAGCCAGCGTAGGGTAAGGAGGTGTGTTGATTTGTGAGGTGGCACACCGAAGAAATGCTCCATCCTGATACTAGGCTGCAGTGCTGCTGGAAATAATCTTTCAAGGTTTAAAACAATGTGTTTAGAGATTCCATAGTACATTTTTAATAGATATGCAAGCAAAAAATCCCAAAGCTGTTACTTACATACAACCCAAGCATTTGTCAACCTGATGTCTACACCTCACATTCAAGATCTGACACACCCTGGTATGTCCTGACAGTGTCGAACGTGGACCAGATCGGAATGCCTACATGTGGCATGTGAATGATTGCCTTAGGAAGAACAAGGCAGTCACTGCTAGCATGTTAACCTACTTGAAAGCTTTTTGTCAGCTGAGGCTGTGCCTTAGGAAGAGATGGAATGTGTTGAAAATAAATATTTCTTGACAGGTTAAGAAAATGACTTATTCTTTACCAAGAATTGTATACAACATAGTGCGGCTTGATGAAGGCTGAATTTCCATGGGCTTATGCAGAGGCTGTATCGTAACCCAAAAGAACCTTCCCATCTCTGACTCCCGAAGCTGCCGGATCCATCATCTCAAGGAGTTATCTAAGGGGGTAAACTATGCTATCTCTTTGCAGCACAATTGGTCTTACTGTAGCTTGTGGCCACCTGGCTTAGGTGGCTGCAAACCAAGCCAGCCACTTTGACCTGTATCTAGCTGTTGCAAGGAGGTTTGCTAGACTGCCTGCTACAGCAACAAGAAAAGAAAACAACCCTTTTTGTTCTTAGTATTTGACTTAACCGGGCATGAAGTGTTACTGGGTTGTAATTTAACCATAGGTGCGTCTTTGCAGCAACATTGCTGAAACCATTTTCTACAGAGGTAGCTGGCTATCAGCTTCTGTTGCACACCTGGACTGGCCTCTCCGGCAGACAGCCTCACAACAACTATGGAAATACAGAGTTTGACAGAAAAGGGCAAAAAAGTTCCTGGACTAGCAGAGCCCTGCTGGACTCACAAGGCCTCGCTCACCTCAGAGGTTGACTCTGCTCAGTCTGCTGCTTTCTCACTTTCCCCATGCAGCTGTAAGATTCAAGACACCACAGAGGGGTGTCTTGTATCATAGTTTCAGGGTAATGGCACCTGCATTCCCATGCAGTTGTCTCTCAAGGGCACCTATATTAGACTCCTGGCTCCTCAGCCATCACCTCTCCTGGGCAAAGGCCTACCTCTCTCTCCTAACGGATTTTAAGGCTGCCCAGCTCCCTGATTTACTGTACTATTCCCAGCTAGCCAGTCTGAAGAGCTGGTATCTGCACTTTGCTTTCTCACTAGTGGCTCTGAACAGTGTGCTGCCCGCAGTTATAAGTTACTGCACAACTCTGTGTTAGCAAGCACATTTATTGTTAAGTTGAAAGCCTTACAGAGAATACACAATAAGAACCATAAAAGAACCTATAACCTACTCAAATGCTTACCAGACATTACCCTCCCCAAACTCTAGCCTCTGACCAGGTAGGTTTCAGTCCTTCAAAATCCACAACTGGGTTTTTCACCATGATTACAAGGGCATAACTGATTCTGAATCTGAGGCAGAGTCATAGGCAGGGCTGTTCAGCCATTTCTTTGTACTGCTCAGGCCTATGATCTTCAGTCTCCAGGGTGAAATGGTCGGTAGACATAGATCTTGTCTTCAGGGCTTAGTTTCAAAAAGCAAGGTTTTTGCATAAGCAGGGGTGAGGATTTGTATCAACCTCATCCTAGATACTCCCAAGAAATTCATGTAATCCTTATTGTTCCAAAAGTCCATTCTTGTCTGGCACTTCCATTGTAGTCCTTTGAACTCTCAGGCTTCACACATCTTTCCTTTAGAGAGGCTACATGCAATCCCTTGGCACACTCATTAATAAACTTTACATTTAATACAATGGCCTACAAAAACTATTTACCTTGATTCAATATCTCCCAAGGCTGTGCTGGAAATTGCCACATCTTCACTAAAGTTTATATATGAAATGGGAGGACCACCTCAATCTCCCCCATTGGAGAGAGGGATCTGCTTTTTATGCTCACCTAGTAGCTAATCTATTGAGGAAAAAGTGAGACTCTATAACCTAATGCATCCTTTGTTTCCGTCCATACTGTTGGACATCTCATTGTAATGGGAAGTCTGCAGATGCACCCATCCAGCACAAGGATTATCATTCTGAGGGAAGCCTCTGCTGTTGCAAACTTCTCTGTTTTCTTTGTGACCTATGAATTAAACTTTAAAGGATTTAGCTCTACAATGCACCTTTGGAAGTAGCTAACTTACTGATTTGGGCTATGGCTACACTACAAAAGTTAAGTCGACTTTGTTAAGTTGACTTAGAGAGTCTACACTAGACTTTAAGTCAACTTGGGGGCTAGGTCAACCCAGTAGGGGGTGCAGTATCGGAAGTGTGCCATGTGGCACTGGAGAAGGTCCTCCCCTCCTCCAGCCACCCCTTTAAAAGAGGAAGTGAGCTCAGCACTTTCCCCATTGTGCCTGGCAACATGGAACCTGAGCAGTTCATGGACCAGACTCTTCCCCTGCACTTTGCCAGGCAGCTGCGTGACACCTGCCAGCTACTAGGAAGGCTTCTCCTGCTCTGGAGCAGACTCCTCTGGCACCCCGACCGCACAGAGGCGGATGGCAGCCTGCCCCCTGCCTTGCTGCTCCTGCAAGCTGCCAGGCTTACAACAGTGAGCACCGTACCTCATCACCTCTGGGCACGTGAATCCAGCAGTGACTGGTGGGAGCAGCTCATCCTCACCACCTGGGACGATGACCTGTGGCTGCAGAACTTTAGGATGAGCAAGTGGACCTCCCTCGAGCTGGCCTGCGAGCTCACTCTGGTTCTGCAGTGCATGGACACCCGACTCCGACCTGCCCTGCCCGTAGACAAGCGAGTGGCTGTCGCCATGTGGAGGCTGGCAACCCCACATTCCTACCACTCCATGGCCCAGCGGTTTGGCATTGGGAAGGCCACTGTGGGGACCGCCCTCATGCAGGAGTTCAGGGCAATTAACCAGGTCCTGCTAGCCCACCTCGTCACCCTGGGCAACCTGCACGACCTCCTCGACTGCCTTGCTAGACTTGGTTTTCCCAACTGTGGGGGCATCGTGGACACCAACCACTTCCCCATCCGAACACCAGACCACCGGGCTGCGGACTATGTCAACCACAAGGGGTCCTACTCTGTGGTCCTTCAGGCCCTTGTGGACTACCACGGGATCTTCTGCAACATCTACGTGGGCTGGCCAGGGAAGGCGCACAACGCATGGATCCTGCGCAACTCTGCCTTGTACAGGCACATGCAGGTAGACACCTTCTTCCCTGAGCACACCATCACCCTGGGGGACGTGCAGATGCCAGTCCTGAGCCTGGGGGACGCTGCCTACCCCTTGCTGTCCTGGCTGATGAAGCCATCCATGGGCCGCATCGATGCCAGCAGGGACCTCTTCAACCAGAGGCTCAACAGCTGCTGCACAGTCATCGAGCGTGCCTTCGGCCATCTCAGGGCCCGCTGGAGGGCCCCCCTGACCTGCCTGCAGCTCGGCGAGTGCAACATCTCAGAGGTTGTCAGTGCATGCTGTGTGCTGCACAACCTCTGCGAGCTGTGGGGGGCAAAGGATCCCCCACGTCTCGGAGGCCAAGTGGCTTTCTGGTGACTGTGAACAGTCCCCCCACCACACGGCCCCCCAGCCCCTCTGCCCCTGTGGGAGGGCCTATGCACCCTCCCCCCAGACCCTGCCTGTCCCTGGGCCATGTCCCCCTGCAGTCCCTGCCCCACCGGCATGCCCAGCCCTGCCTGCAGGGAGAGAGGGAACACTCACCAGCAGGTGCAGCGGGTGTTGGGCATGCTGTCCCCTCGCCTGGCTCTTCCTCAGTGTGGGGAGCCTCCTCCTGCTCCTCCGAGGCTGAGCCCCCTGTCGGGCCAGGAATCAGCTCCAGGCTGGCAGCTGACTCCGGGGCTGGCAAGGTGCCCTCCTGCTGGGCACTGGCGTCCCCCTCCTCCAGCACCATAGTCTTGTCCCCTGAGCCCTCCTCACCATCGTCGTCGAGGGAGGGGGGCTCGGCAGTGTCGATGGTGTGGGCTGGGAGGCTGCTGCTCTCCTGCCCCAGGAAGGCATCCAGCTCTTGATAAAAGTGGCAGCTGGTGGTGGGGGCTGCCCCTGTCCGCAGCCTGTCCTTCTGGGCCTTCTGGTGCGCCTGTTGGAGGCCCTTGTTCTTGACCTGGAGCTGCTGGGTGTCCCGGGTGTGCCCCTTTGCAGCCAAGTCCCGGGAGATGGAGGCATATACCTCCCGGTTGTGGTGGCTGACCCACAATCAGGAGGTCACTGCCTCATCCCCCCAAATGGCTAGCAGGTCCAGGATTAACTGGTGGCTCCAGGATGGGGCCCGCTTGCGGTGCGGGCTCTGCTCTGCCATCCTTGTGGACTGCGGGCCTGGCCAGCTCTGAGGAGCAGGGTGGGCAGGGCTGTGTCCCGCCCTGTGGTTGGCCAGGGCAGGCTCTTCCTGTGCCAGGAACCCTGGGAGTGAGGTCTGGAGCCCAATGAGGTCGACTTAGGGCTACTCCACATCCACACTGGCTTAAATTGACTTAATAAGGTCGACTTAAGCATTAAGTCGATGTAAAACAAGGTATGATTAAGTCGACTTAAGATTTCCTTAAGCCGACTTAATGAAATGCTTAAATTGGTTTAAAGAAAACCCAGTGTGGACACAGCTTTGTTTAGATCGTTAAAGCCTCCTGAAGTCGACCTAACTTGTAAGTGTAGATGCACCCTTGGGCTATGTCTACACTTACAAAAGCTAGTTCGAATTAGTTAATTTGAACTAATTTTAGTTAGTTCTAATTAATTTAATTTGAACTAGCATGGCCCCACTAGAATGCTAGTTCCAACTAGCCATGTCCATGCAGGGCACTTGCTTAGCTTGAATTAGTCAGTTTCATGAAGGTCAATCTGCCGATTAGTTTGAACTAAGCAGTTAGTTCGAGCTAATATGGCCACATTGACTTAATTCGAACTACCTATTTCGAATTAAGGATTAGTTCGAACTAAGCAATCGAATTTATTAGTTCGAATTAAGGAAACCCTTAATTCAAACTAATGAAAGCCTAGTGTGGCCAAGGCTTAAGTTAGTTCGAATTAAGCTTCCTTATTCGAACTAACTTGCAAGTGTAGACATAGGCTTGGTGTTTAGCTCCTATCCTGCCTTGATTGATGGGTGAATTCTGTCTCCAAGGAGCTATAAGCGCTAGTAAAAAAAACACTGTCATGGATCTGTAGACTTTCCCACTGGCAGAAAAGAAATTTTGGGGCAAGGTAAGATGCTACTCTATAGATTGCTTCAGAAGCAAGTACAAAGTGCTGAGAATTATCATCTAACTTCAGTGAAAAGTCCACGTGCCTTCAGGAAGACTTCTCAAATAGCCTGGATCCGTCCTGCCTGCACCCACCACCCTATAGCTTCTGCATTCCTGGAGTTCAGTACATTCACTTACTAAGAAGGTATGGATAACCTGAAGTAGTCTCACCCCAAGACGTATGAATCTGACCCTGCCATTACTGGCTTGTGAAAGAGTCATGAGCAATTGTTGCTACACACAGCTAATGCATAATTTAGAGAAACAAACAAGGAGTCCTGTCGCACTTTTGAAGACTAATAAATTTATTTATCACATGAGCTTTCATGGGAGAAAAATCCCACTTCGTCAAATGCTTTGAAGATGGGAAACTTAGAGAAGTTCCCTTTTTCTTCAGACGCACACTAGTCACTAGTGAAGAGAGCTATCCTGGCCAGATAGGTTCTAGCTAGCTACCTCTCAGTGTCAAAGCTCCCATTCCTAAGCAAGGTTATAGGGAAGCTAGCCAAAGGCTAATTATAATCTCATCTAACTAAAACTAACTTGCTATCTCCAACACAGTCCGGATTCAGGCTAGGATATAGAACTAAAACCACTTCGGTGGCATGGATGGAGGATCTCCTGCTTCCTGTGGGTAGACAATAGCCCTCTTTTCTCATTCCCCTGGACCTCTATGCAGCATTCAATAATCAACCATGAGGTGTAGTTGTCCTACCTGAGACCGGTCTGATCCAGTGTATACACTAAAATGGGTCCTTTGTGGAGGAACATACCCAATGATAGTGATGGGAAACTGCACCTCCATTTTCAGACTCTTCCCTTTTGTAGTCCCACAAGATTAGTTCTCTCTGGTCTTAGTCAGCATTGACAGACAGTCGTGTAGGTGGACTGGTAAGATGACATGGATTCAAATGCCAGCAATAGGCAGATACCTCAGATACTACCACCACCACCAAGCTGGATCAGTGTTTGGATAACATCATGACGGACGATGTATGAAGGACAGCTGGCTGAAGCTGAATCCATGAAAGACAGATGTGATCCTGGTGGGCAGAGGAAAGTATTCTGAAGAGTTCACAGTGGTGCAGTCTCCTTTGATTGAAGGTACACATCCACAATTGTTCAATTCAGTCCCATCACTTATGAATGCATCCTGGATTCCACACTGACACTAAGGTCTTGTATAGCATATCTGTGAGTAATTCCTTCTACCATCCTTGGTTGGCAAGAAGACTCCAGTCCCTTCGGAACGATGAACTGGTGTGATAATTTAGGGAATCTCTGTACAGCTTACAGAGGGGTAGCTGTGTTAGTCTGTGTGCAGCAAAATGAGAGTCCTGTGGTATCTTAAAGGCTAACAAATTTCTTCAGGCATAAGCTTTCGTGGGCTCCAACCTCCTCTGTCAGATGCATCCACTTCATCAGATGCACCCACTTTGTCAGATGCAAATTGAAAATGTAATATAAATGGGTATATAACATCCAAATCCAGAGGCATTTCAAGCTTAAAAACCTAGAACAACCTGATAACTTTCTGGATTTTTTTTAAAAAAATTAAAAGCTACCCTGTAGAATGCTGTAGAAATAAATGACTTATCTGCAAGTGACCATGGTTTAAAAAAAAAAATTGGCAATGCCTTTTATAAACATAATATATTAGCACCCTCTAGTGGTCCAATCAGGTACAATACAATAGAAGCATGTAAATATAGCAGAAACAGCAATTCAACTATACATTGCAATGGCAACAATTAGGTATATTAGCATTATAACATTGATCACTCATTTAAGTTAGCAAAATAGGCTGTCATTCTTGGCATTTGTCAGCCCGCATCTGAATTATATTAAAAAATAAAAACAAAACAAAGTAAATGAATTAATCTTGTGCTTTTTTTTCAAATTAACCTCAACATATGCACTTGGCAGGGTTTGGGGAGACTAGTGGTTGGTTTGGGGTTTTTCTGGATGATCATTTTTCAAAACAGGTGTTTAACTTAAACTACACTTGACGAGATGTTTTATTGTACACTTTGGGTTAGAGTTAACCCTGAAAAAAAAGAGCTTCAGATCATTATTGACTTCTTCTAGAAGCTTTTCAGCATGAGGTTTATCTCGGTTCTATAGCAGATCATAACACATATTATATATAATATTCTATAATGAATGAGACTTGATTTCACTTAAATGAGGACTGACCCACAGTTACAGTAATCCTGTCTCTTGAGCTGAACCATTAATGGTTTGGAAAAGAAAGTCTCGATGTGGGACTGAA
>ML685779.1:3523640-3575114 GCA_007922175.1 Pelusios castaneus
AGAAAGTCTCGATGTGGGACTGAACCATTAATGGTTTGGAAAAGAAATGGACTTAATTTACTCCGCGTCTACACTGGACTTTCCTTAATTCGACTTAAGCTGCTCCTTAAGTCAAATTAAGGAAAAGTTAGTTTGAATTAATAACACCTCGTTTTAATTTGAACTAGTGCTTAAGTCGACTTTATTAAATCAACTTAAGCAAGTGGAGACATGGAGCAGTTCCTAGTTGGACCTTTTTAAGTTGACTTAAAACGTTAAGTCGACTTAATAAGGTCGAAAAGGGGCCACGTCTACACTTGAAAAGGTAAGTCCACTTCTGTTAAGTCGACTTAATAAGGTCCACGTTAAGTTGACGTAAAGTCGACCTTATTAAGTCGACTTTATAAAGTTGACTTAACTTTTCAAGTGTAGACACAGCCTATGTGTCCATCGCTGTGCCCCACCTGGCTTTGTCAGTTTTCACCTGGTTCATTTCCTGCCTGCTGAGTCGTACTCAACCCTCCTCAGGGAGGAAAAAAATGCTGATGTATCAGACTTTTCCGCTTGTGGCCTACAATTGTGTTCTTAGGTATGGGACATAGGTTTCAGATCTGATTTGCTCAATCCTCAAGTGCTTTATTTATGCTGGCCCTTGATAAAATTTACATCGGGGTGTCAAACTTACGGCCCGCGGACCGGATCCGGCCTGCCAAGGGCTCGTCTCCAGCCCCCAGAACCTTGCACAGCTCTCCCTCACTGGACCTGACAAGCCCTGGTAAAGTGCTGGTAATTTTACTTTTTGTCAGCAGAGGGCATTCCTCCATTAAAAAATACATTGGAGGTGCGCACAGTGAAAAGTAAAAACTGCAGGCGCCTTTACCGGCCCATTGCAGATATCAGGGCTGTGAGCAGGTTTTTTCATTGGGTTGTGGGGTCCCAGCTGAGCACCTTGTTTTGAGGCTTGGCGCCTAGCTGGGCAGAAATTTTGTTGATACCTGGCCAGGGCCTTTTAAAATCTGCCGTCCTGCAGGCACCCAGGCAGTGGCCCACGGTGGGGAGTGGCCTGGCCAGAGAACTGACTCCAGGGGCTGAATTGAGCTCCTGTGAGCCAGGTAAGTGTGTGTGTGTGGGGGGGCATTCGGCTCCATGGGGCAGCAGGCTGGGAAAGGGATTTGGGAACTGGCGTGGGAAAGATGGGGGGGAGCAGAACGGAGCCCCATGCGAGGAAGGGAATGGGCAGAGGAGCCGCACTGGGAAGGGGAGAAGGGAAGGGAAGGGCAGCGCAGCAATGGGGAAGGGGTCGGGGAGCCAGTGTAACAAAGGGAAGCCCACAGGGCAGGGGAAAGGGAAGGTGTCAGAGAGCCTGTGGGTTTGGGGAGGGGAAAGGGGAGCCCACACAGCCCCAAGCATGGCAGGGGAAGGGGTCAGGGACCCCAGATGTTACTGTGCTGAGAAGGGGATCAGGAAGTCTACTCGGACACACATCTGTCCCTGGCTGGTGTCCTGCCTTCCAATCTGGCCCCCAACACCAAATGAGTTTGACACCTCTGATTTACATGTTTCCTTATGCATCCTGGCTGACTGATTATAGTAACTAAAACCATGCTGGTGACTACATTCGATAAGAGTACAAGCCTGTTGATTGTTTGGCATTTAACTTATCCCCCCAGATTCTTTTAAACGGAATCAGTCTATTCCACTGCTTTGGTTAAAACCAGTGCTGGTCATCCCGGGTCTGCAAGACAATGTAATTCCACCAGACAATGCTTGTGGCCTTGCTCCAGATATGCCGATCTATGTGGAGTTATCAGCACCTACAGGCCACATCTGCCAGGTTGATTCTTCCATGTCCTTTTCTATCAGTGTCTTTGGTAGGTCAGAAACTACCACCAGAATGTCCTCCGAGCATCTCATGGATGCTCTGCCCATTTGCTGAAACACAAGTGAAAGTACAAGCAAAAGAAGTTCTTCAAATAGTGACTTCTGCTTGTTGCTGGCTTCAGTTGCTGGGAACTTGCAGATCTAAAAAATTTGGTAGGCAGAATCTGCTAGGAACTGGGGAGGATGCAGCAGCTTCCTGTAGTGTTTGAGGTGGGCAGTAAAGTATTCCCACGCTGCTCAACAAACCTGGGGCTTGAGCGGCCACAGCTGGAGAGATTGTTAGGGAGCTTGGGAGGTAGTGGTTTGACTCAGGTCTGCATACTGGAAAGTGGATGCTAGAGCAGTGGGTTTGTGTGAAACTGTGGGTTTGTGACCTTGCTCCAGAAATTCGAAACCTAGGGTCAATATGCCAGCCCAGCGAACAAAAGTTCATTAAAGCTGGTCAGGAGGACATGTGCCTGATTAGGGAATGGGAGACATCTGTCCACCTACCTGGGCTGAAGGATTGTTTGTACCCAATTAGTGGATAGGAGGCAGCTGCCAGACTGACCAAGTAGGGCTTTTATATGCCAGCCTGGGAGGCAGAAAGCCCTGGAAGCTGCTCCTCATGTCAGTCACTGTCTGCAAGTGGTGGATGTAAATAAACTGCACTGGTGACTGCTAAACCAGAGGATCTTCGAGTCGTTTGTGAGTTAGAGGATGGCTGAAGTGGAGGGGCTGTGATGGAGAACCTTATATACGAGACTCGGTGCCTGTTGGAAGGGAAGCAGTGTTTCTTAGAGAGGCCCAGGCGTGGTGTTTAGTTTTCCCAGATTGCTGGGTGCAGCATCAAGCCAGTCCTATTTTCTGTTGTTAAAAGGAAAGCTCAGACATTGAACCTGGGCCTCATTGCTGCCAGCTGTGCCTTTCAGAAGGCTTATATGCACTGAAAGGTCAGTCATCCTTCTGGAGAGCCCCTTCAGATCTCAGGAATAGTTACACGAATTTCCAAAAATTGCATGCGAGCTGATTTTCAGTGGCATGTGGTGTCCTGTCCCTGCCGCAGATACTGCTGTCTGTGTGACCAGAAGGGGGGAGCTCTGGACTGCCTGCTGATACGCTTCCTGCCTCTGACACTGCCCTCAGCACTGGGAGAGGGGTGGGGAGGAGATTTGGGCAAAGCCATTCCTGAATGTGAGCAACCACCCACATCTTTCTTTGGTGCCGCTGGAGATGGTTCTAAGTGTAGACAGCAGTTTCTTCTTTCTTTGTATTGGCTGAAACAGCTTGTTTAATCTCAAAAATTCGTCTTTGCTACAGTTTTACTCTGATGCTTTTCAATTGACTGGGGTCAAGAGGTTTTAATTTCTCCAGCTGGGGCGTTTATAGCACTGGCCTTAAATTCTATTTTATTTTTTACTTTCATTTTCCCTCAAGGTTAAACTCAAGGTGCCTTATGATGCCAGGAATCACCTGGTGGGGGCAGTAGCAGTTCTTGTAAAATTGTTTTCAGTGCTTATAATAATGCTTCAGGCATTAACTCAGGCAGTTGATTCCCCCCCTCATCCCTTCCTCAGGAAATACTAAAATTCCAAAGGGGTAGCCGTGTTAGTCTATTGTAGAAAGACAACAGAGTCCTGTGGCACTCTGTTGTCTTTCTACAATAGTTTCTACAATAGACTAACACGGCTACCCCTTTGGAATTTGACTACATGGAGGGCACTGAATACAGCCGTTTGAAGTGGAAATCCATCAACTAATCTGTTAGTCTTTAAAAGTGCCACAGGACTCTGTTGTCTTTCTACAATAGTTTCAGGAAATACTGTAAAATAAATGGTGAATAATTTGATGAGTCATGAATATTTATGACATCCGAGTTAAATAGCGACCACCTTTACTCTTCACATTATCACTTCTGTCAAGGGGGTCAGATTAAGGGATCCTTTATGTTCAGATACAGCAGCCTCCAGTTCAACATCGTTTTTCAACAGCGGCACCTACGCAACCTTTTACTGTGATTTTGTCAGGTGCTGTCAGGTGAACCGGTTGATCGTAGCTGTTAACAGTTCCCACTCAGCTGGAGAGAGAGGCCCACACAATGTCAGTGTAAACAAGCCGTTAATACACCCAGAATGCTGCAAAAAGAATTTGGAACACGTGTGAACAATTCTTAAACAAAACTGATCAGGGAATAACTGTACTCGTCCTTACACAAACTCCCCACTTTCTTGCTAATACATATATTTAAGGGCAAACAGTGCTTTTTTTTGTTGTTGGGTTTTTTTTTAAAAGTGCCGGTACTCAGCCCAGTCCGGCCCTGAGCCCGGCCACGGACGTGGGGCTGGGCCATCTCAGCGGCAGGAGCCCGCTCCGACCCCAACTCCGGCTGGGGACGTGGGGCCAGGCCACTATGGTAGCATCCCAATCTGGCCCTGATCCCTGCCTTGGCTCAGAAGTCAGGGCTGCTGGATCCAGCCCCGGCCAGGGACGTGGGGGTGCTGGCAGCAGGAGTAGGGGCCACATCGTTATGGAAAAAAGGTGCCAGTACTCCGTTCCAGTGCATAACATCACAAAAAAAGCACTCAGTGCAAGATATCAACATAGTATTTATACTTCAGCAAACACATTCCCTTCTGATCTTCTCTGAGATGGTTTCTTAGTCTCTGTAGTGTGGCCTTAACAGGCAGTATGTGTCATCTAGATTCTTCAGAGCTTGGGAAAAGAGGCAGTATCTCAATTCTCTTTCAAACAAACTTCAGAGCCAGCAAATATGTTCAGGGATTTAGCTAGCAGCATTCCAGCCCTTGGGCTTGTAGCTGATTGATGTCTTCATCTGCTGGGGAGACAGAAGTCTGTAGGCAGTATCCAGAAAGGTGCAGGTGTTTTCTATAAGGTTTGCCCTCTATTGGGCACCATCTTTTCCCCATAAGCCCAGCTAATTAAACTCGCTCAGTACTGCCCCGTTCTCTCATTAAGTGAGATAGAACCGCCATTCTCCATCCAGAGCTATTGAGAGTTCTGACTCTGAGGCAGCGCACCTGGTGGGTTGCCCTAGAGCTGGAGATTTTGGAAGCTATCAAAGCTTTGCAGCCATCTATGTGGCTACTAAAGAGCTGTGAGTGTGGGAGCTGGGACTGCTAAGGGCTTCCAGGCTCCCCATCAACCCACCAGGTGCCTGGAAGTCCTGGGAGCTCAGCTCAGGCTGATGAGGAGCCAGGGAGGCAAGCTGGCAGGAAACCAAGCAGGTTTCCAACAGAAAGCTGCCTGGGGTGAAATTTTGTCAATATCAACCCAGCCCCGTCAGGAAGGATTCCATTTTGATGAACTTGCAAATCTGAATGAAAAAATTCAGATGTTTCTGACCAGCTTTCTTCATAAGTCTTTCTGCTCCTGAGTTCTGATCAGCTCAGCTCTAAAATGGTGACTGCAAGACTGCCTGTCCCGAATGAAAACCTTTCTTCAAAGCTTCAGGAACCACAACAAACATGTCGAGTAGCTGCCACACCCTGCTTGTGGATGCTGCTGGACACTTCTAGCTGAGGTGCCCCCTCCTGTCCTCTACCTATACACAGAGACAGAGTCTTCCAAACAAATTAGTGTCTCCTTTCCAATACTTCTCTCTCCTTCTTCAGGTCAAAAATCAATCAATCAATCAATCAACTGGTGCAGGATGGTGCCATGTGGGCTACATGAGTTCTTGCCTGAAGACTGCCTCAGAACACGTAGGAAATGCAAGAAATAGTTTTTGCAATTCATTTGTAGCTACTGTCTCCCCCGATTCTGTAGCGAACAAAGTCAGTAACTTGCCATACCACAGCATCCCATTGTTTTGCTGAAATTGACTAACAAGCTACCCCTCTGGAAGTGTTTGAATTGACCTTGTGACTCACCCTTCTCTGTATGTGTATATATACCTAACATACTGCAGTTTCCATTTCATGCATCTGAGGAAGTGGGATTGTGCTCACGAAAGCTTATGCATTAAATAAATGTGTTGGTCTAAGTGCCACAGGACTTCTTGTTTGAAGATGAATGAGTACATCTCAGATATGCAGGGGAGGAGTCATTTGAAACAGCTTCCAGCCTGCTGAGTTATCTTATCAGATTTTCCAAATGATGCATTATTAAAAACGGATGTGGTGGCGTATCTAGCTCTTGAAATCTTTAAATCAAGATGCATTGTCATTCTCAAAGACGTGTTTTAGTTCAAGCCAGAAGTTACGGGGTGAAATTCTATGGTCTGTGTTAGGCAGGAGCTCAGACTAGATGATCACAATAGTCCCTTCTGATCTTAAAACCTTTTGATCTGTTAACTTGGCCCCTGAACTCAATTACATATCCTAAATATAGTCCATGTATTTCTACCCCAGTTAAATAACTGGTTTCTTCATCTGGCCTCTACTGTCACTTGCTGTTGACGGGAGATATGTGATATAGCTTGCATATCTCCCATCGATGTACTTGCATTCACATAGCACGGCATCTTCACAGTGCTAAGTCAATGAAAGACACTCTCCCCTAGATGCAGTCTTTTTCCTTTCAAGGAGGTAGGTTATCAGCGTTGGCTGGAGAGCCCGTTTGAGATGGACTGAGTGGATCTCCATGAACCACTCAATCAATCTTACTGCATCAATTGCTTGAAGTGCCGGCAGCATAGGCATATCCTTAAAATGACTCTGAGAATGTACCATATGCAGAAGCCAGGGTAATATACAAATTTTAGATTCACTATTAGCAAAACTAGATGAACTATTAGCAAAACCGTCCCATATCATCCCAAACCGTCCCAAATCATAAAGGAAAATATTGACGCTATGCTATGAATTTCTCATCGCTGACTTTTTGTGTTCTTTCTTGCAAAATTTAAGCCCATGAAAGATTAAAACAACAACCAGTATTTTTACTGTATTTTTACAATATCTTTACTGGTTGATGACTTTCCTGTTAAACACAATTAGGCCAAAAGGAAGCTCATCACCATGAAGATGAAGATGTAAATTTTGATGCAAAATAATTCCTTCTTATCTGATTACAAGCAGTTGACATATTTGTAGGCAAATTATTTCTTGTGTGTTTATTGCCTTTCGGGCTTCTCTTTGAATTGCTAAGATTTGTATTTGGGAAGGGAGGATGCTAAACATGAAGAAATGATGCTTTAATAGAGTTCTTGACATACCTGAGGTTGGTGATTTTTAGCTTCTTGTGGTGATGAGAATCTTCTTACACTTATGCATTTTCTTTATTACTCTCACAGGTCTGTAAGGGCTAAATAAAAACACTGGGGCAAATCTTCAAGGTCCGCCAGGCTCACTTTGTGCTGTTATGAGGTGCAAAATGAATGTGATTGGAGATTGCTGCTACGGGGAATCTCTGAGGGCATAAATCATGTGGATGTGGCTCCTATGCGCTAACCCTTATCCCCATTTAAAGGGAAGGAAGGAGCCATGTTGAGGGGTGAGAAAGAAGTGGAGAGAGGGCATGGAGCAGAAAAACCCCATGAGGCCTCATTCTCCATTGGAATAAGGTCTCTCAGGGTCCCCACTCCCCTTCCCACCACCCACCCCTGCACTGGGGAGAGCTGACTGAGAAGGAGGTAGCTGTGACCTGAGTTTGGACTCTTGTAGAGAATCAAACTCACTGACTGTTTTTTTAATTATACGTATTCCTTCTTCTAAAAACATTTGCTGAGGTGCATTTTGAAACGTTCTAGTCATTTCCCACACACATACAGGATGGGATATCTGATCCCATATTATTTACTCACAACATGGGCACGCAGAGGCCAAGAACTTGTAATATTTTTCTTGGCCATGTAGGGGATTGTGAGTCCATGCCCAGAGACTGTCATATAGCTGCCTAATGAAAAGCAGCAAAGCATTCCAGAAAAGACTCCACAAAGAAAGGGGAAGCAACACTTCCTGGCTCATAGGCATTTCATAACACTAACACTACCTTTCTGAGTTTCTGAACCTTACTCATCCCTTCGGCATCAGCCAAAGGCCATGAGATGCAATACGTACCGCCATCTCAATGCTTCTGAAAACGCATCCATTTTTAAACAGTACTGAGGCAGACGATCGCTGTGGACACAGACCATTAGACATAGAAGGGGGAGACAACTGAGGATGTCAGCTTCCAAAGAGCAACGTTCCCTTCCCTGACTTTTCTGGGAATGGGACAAAGTTTTTACTATATCTGAACCTGCATTTCAGACACTGTCCAGACAGCTACTAAGGCCAGAACAGTTCTGCTGTCATACTTCTACTCTCTTTATCACGACATCTCCCAGAGTTGATCTGTGAAGATGCAACCTTAGCCGTGATATGGTCACGGTACTACAATAGTATTAACATTGCCTGTAAGGCAAAAAGGATATACAATATGAAACCCCAAATCAAAATGGAGTAACCACATAACTAACACTAGCTGGTAGATGTGGCCCTGTTCATACTATTGGAAAGTTTTTGTTACAGAAAATAATGAGACCTAGAAACACGCTGTGCTAATCCAGGGACAGACCTAGATGACACCCTATGGTTATGTCACAATTACATGCTTTGATTACAGCACTAGTAAATAGTCCTGAGCTTGCTTTAGTCTAGTTAGCTTAGATCTCAGAGCAGTGAAACCACAGCAGAGCATGCTTCAGTATGGGCTATCTGCCCAACTAGTTGTCCAGAGCTCCAGCTGGTATTAAAGTTAGCGTGAGGATGGAATACTGTACATCTTTTAGACATATTTAATAACCACTAAATAATGTAACTGGAAAAACTAGAAAGTTTGTGAAACATGAAAGGGGATTTTTGAAAAACACCCAAATGACCCTTGGAAATCACTGGGAAGTGTGCTCCTAATTCATCTGTGTGTATGTAAAAACCCCATCCAATGTCTGTTTTAGCTCAAGGGTTTTCAAACTCTGAAGAGATTCAAGGGGGCAGAAAGTGGAGATATCCGCTCTACAACTGTAGGGCTGTGAGAGATCTGTGGCTGTTTTTTTCAGTCACTGGGGACTTAAATCTAGCTTTTGATAATGTCATTTATTTGACCGCATAGCCAGTTGATGGCATGTGACATTTCCCCTGGATCCCAAACCAAAAGCTAAAACAAAGAGTTATTTTTCATTTTATCTTCAAAAGGCATAAACAAGTGATACACGGGAAACCTAGAAGAGTAAATACATGTAACAAAGTAGCTGAACAAAGGAAGCGTGTTGTGCATGATTGTACTGTTCCTTCCTGGCTGATGTATAGAGATTTTTATACCTATATATTTTGATAGCAATTTTAACTGTAGAAAAGGACATGCTGTGCTCAAGATAGGAAAAGGAATCCCTTTCCCAAGGCTCTGCTATGCTTTAAGGAGCATGGTCTATTGGTGAGGACAGGGACCAAGTCAAAAGAGCTGGGTTCTGTTTCTCTCCTATAACTTTGAGCAGGCTTTTTATTCTTTTTGTGCCTGTTTCCCAGCTGTAAAAGGGGACCATGATCTTTATTACATTTGTGAAGTGCTTTGAGATCTTTGGATGAAAAACTCTTTATTGGTGTGTAACACACTTTTATTTATCATACTATACAGCACTGCACATTTGGGTCATTGAATTTTAGGAGCTCTTTGCTTGCCTCTGAAACATCAGGTATTTGCTACTGCCAAAGGCAGGCTAGATACCTGGCTAATGTGGAAAGGTGAAATTCACCTTCCTAAACTTTAATACATCATAAAATATTTGAATTATTATATCCATTGCACTATTCTGTCTTTTTGATGGTCAGAGCATATAATTCAGTAATTCCCAAATCCTGGGGCACCAAGACATGCACTGGTGACATGTAGCACCCCAAGGACTGCCCCAAATGTGCATATACAATCACATATCTTTTATTAGAAATAAATACACCATCACTTTCTTTACAAGCGTGGGGTGGGGAGACCTAGAAGTAGAGCATTGCCAACATCTATCGAAGCCAATCCATAGAATTCGTGGGGTTCACCTCATTGCTGCTCAGTTTTTGGTTTCCTGGACATTAATAATGATGCATGTAGGAAAGGGGGCATCTTTCACACAGGAACTCAGTGTCATGCAGTTGAATTCATCCTGGTGGGTGGGAAACTCCCTACAAGATAGGGGAATTTTAAGGGTCTAGGGTTGTGGAGCTGTCCTCACTGGTAATCATCTTCCTCTCAGCACCCAAACAGCATTTCACATTTGTGGAGACTGATCAAGTCTGACAACTCTAGCAAATGGGCAAAGCCTGGGAAGCTAGTATTGGCCTCTATTGGCAGAGGACAGTCAAATTCCGACAAATTCCCTGGGTCAGGGTCCTGCCCTTTTATGTCTCTGTAAAATGCCCGACAAGCTTCATCTAACGGCCTTTGTGGTGGAAAATGAGAAACTCTCATGCTTGGAGGAGATGGCAGCAGCTGTTCTCTTTTACTAGAAAACCAGCTGCCCAGAGAAAGTCAAAGCCCTGCTTTCTGTTCTTCCAGCAATACAAGTATTCATCAACTTACCTGGGGTTGCCAACACTATCAGCTGATCAACTGCCCCATGTGCGGGAAGTGCAAACACACGTGAAATCATCAGCATGGCTGAATAAGTTGTGGCCAAGTAGCGAGACTGAGCTACTGCCTCCGAGGTAACACTTTCCGCATCCGTTTCATAGATTCACAGATCTTAAGGTCAATATGATCATCTAGTTTGACCTCCTGCACAATGCCAGCCGCAGCTCCACAGTTCTGGGTGCGACGTGTTGCTCTGCGTGACAATATGGTAAGGGCGGCATCCAAAGTGAAACATTAAACCGACCTGAACATCACCCAGGAGGATTTACCCTGCCAACGCAGCTAGAAATCATCTTCACAATGCTCTGGCACATGGGCTGAGAAGCTGGACAGGAATCATCTGGTAGGTTTGTCCCACCTGAACAGCTTCCTGGGGTTGCTGGGGGAGGGCATTGTCAGCTGCCAGTCTCTCCGGTCTTCAGTTTCTCTGTTTACGCATGAGAAATGCTTACAGTGTGATTGCAGTTGTGAGAGTCTCTGTGAAATCAGTGCTGGCTGTAAAAAATGTGCAGACAGTCCAGTCACCCTCTTGCCCACCATGGCCCATCACAGTCGCAGCTAATATAAGTGAAGTTTTTCTTTCCAACACAGGAAGAACCTGGAAAAAGTAACAGCAGCAGGAGCCTCTGTTAGGGGGAAACTCCAGTTACATCCATTAGATGTGAGTTTCACTCTGATTATAACACTAGAAGCACTCGCTTCCCAGCATGAGTGACTGTCATGTGACAGCTCAGCAGCTGCATTGGACGCCCTCTCCAGCAGGCGTTTACTTGCTGCAAGAGTTGTACTCAGCAACATGACACTTGACAGCAATACTGGACAAACGCTCCGGCTTGAGTTCACCTGCTGTAAATCTGGATCTTAATAGGCAATATACTAAGGATCCCTTCGCCTCAGGTTCATCCCCGACCTGAACTGTCATCAGGTACAACTCCTTCTCAAAATACAATTAAAGATAAAACAAGTAAACATTTATTGGGGAGGACAAATGAAAGCTTGGGGAGTTGCAAAGGAAGCCTGGGAACCTAGGCCCAGTTGGTGCCCTTGGGTAATACAAAATACACAGAAAAATAAATACGTCACCATTCAGATGTCTTCAGGAATAACAGGTAAGGCAAACAGCTGCACCAGGGAGAGCTGGAACAGGAACGCCAACGAGATCTCCACCGGACACGAACAGGAACACATACTGGCATGGACACGAACAGGAACGCACGCTGGAACTCTGGAACACAAGAACGGAGGAACTGGAGTAAGCATTCTCTGGAGCTGTTGTCTTCTTAATGATGTGGGCACTATAGTCACTCAGATGAACAGCCAACACTACTTCCTAGTATAGCCCCAAGTCCTGGCAAGCCCCCTCTATTTATGCAGTCCTTATTGCCAGGCAGAAGATATGTCATCTAATGTGGTGGTTCCCCACGCCTTTTCTAAAAGTGCGCCAAAGCACCATGAAGAAAGCCATCCAACACGGATGCTAAACAACGTCCCTGAAACAAAATGGCAATTGTACAAATTGGGCAACACCCCCTGGGGAGGGGATACGGTGGGACCGAAACCTCCTGGTGAGGAAAGAGGAAGGGAAATAAAGAAAGTGGCATCCCTGCAGGATCTCAAACTTCCAGAGAAATCCAGCCCTGACTGAATGGCATTGCATTGCCTTTAAGTGCATGTAATGAGATGCTTAGGAAAACCAGTCACCTCAACAATTTGCTTTTACTTCTATCAGAAACACAGCTTGTTTCCTCTTGTGTCAAGCTCAGAACACGTCGCCCCCCAAAACCTCTTTCCTAGCTGTTTCCTCTGATGCCTTCTCTCTTTTTGGCTTGATGCTTTTGTCCTGTTGCCTGCTGTGCTCGAAACACAGTCCCTTTATTCAAGGGAAAATTCACATCCTCTCCTCCATCAGACCCTCTAGCTTTCCAGTGTCTGGTATCTCTCCAGTACTACTGACATCATGGTTTGCTTCTGAGCTTTTATCATTCTGATTGTGTTTATCTGAAGAAGACCAGGAGCACCAGGAGGCAGTGACCTGTTTCTCCTATAATTGTATGATACAGAGTACACCTATGATTAATCTTTGATGTCCACAGAGTTTTATATCAAAATGAGGCAGGGGGCCAAATTCTGCTCACATCTATGTTGGTGTGAATTTGACTTTCTAAGAAGTTACCATGGATTTACACCAGTGTAGTCGAAAGCAGGATTTCTTCCAGAGGGTGTTGTATGTAATTGGAATAGATTATTTTCTCCTATTATTCTCAGCTTATTCATTCACCAGCAGAGTTATGTAATTTACAGTTAAGTTCAGGGTTCATTTAGACAACAGCAACAGTGCTCAGAAAGTTCATTGCTTACTTTAAGAAAAACTTGTTTGTTGATTTGCCTTTTTTGTGCTTATCTTTTTGTAAGGAGAAGTGAAGGAGTAGTAAAGCAAACCAGCCCACTAGCCAATCTTTAGGGAATGAGGAGTAGAAATTAATGTCATTTGCATAGAACAGTAGAGATATTTTGGAGGTGCTTCTTTTCTGCATTATGATGCACCAAAGTGTACAAAATGGCATATATGAGTAGAAAATTTTTTAGCAGGGGAGATAACCCAAGAATCCTGAAAAGTTTTATTCTCACAATGTCCTCTGCAAAATTCAGGCTTTGGGGTTTGTTGTCGATTATTGTTTGTTCCTCCAGAGTGTATGCTGTCCCAGCTCTGTGCAGGCAACTGAGACACAACTCCACAATCAGATTATCCAATAAGACCACAGACCCTTTCAGCAATGAAAGCACCACGTCAGGTTTCACGTTTCCGACTCAGCTAGACAGAGAGGCTTCCTCTGAGACCCTCAGTGATGCAAACAAGTTGCGTATTACGCTCTAACATATGTACTTGCTACCCCTGATGCGGCAAGGCACCTCCTTCGACATATTAAGATACCACCCATTACTTTGTACTAGATGGTTTGATCAAAACATCTCTATTCATCATATTAACAAAACATTTCTATCCATTATAGTGTCATTTGGAGAGGGCAGAAAGTCCTTGTTATCTTTAGGCTATTTGGAAGTCCTGGTACCTTTCTGGAGCATGTGTGTGTATAGCACTTCTTTGAAATACGTGTTTGTTATACCAAGTTTGTTCTTGACAGTTGAGTCTGCCAATATTCACAGCATGACTTCTCCTAATTTTGCTTTACACAATTACGTTAGCTCACACCTCAGACCTGGCCTCTTATGCTAGCCCTCATGTATCAGGTTCTTACATCCTACAGTAGAAAGTATCTTGGATACCCCTAGAATTTGTTTTTAATTGCTCTGTCTACAAGAGATGCAAAAAAATGAATATTTCCAATCACTGCAACAGCAAAATGGTGGCACATATTCACATATGCCTTTCTCGTATTGTAAAACACTAATGTAATACATTTAATCTAAGGCACTTCCACTATAAAGTCCCTTTATGCCACTAGACAAGTGTAAAAGGGTAATAGTGTAAATGAGAATCAGACCCAAAAGTGTTTCAGATCACTTCTCTTGATTATTCTTTTTGGGTGTTATCTGTTACTTAAGACTAGTGAGTAGCTCATAATGCTTAAGTAAGAATTGGTCAGTTGTGTATTTTCATAGCAAGAACACTGGAAGCAAAATTTCTTGTCAGCTCATGAAGACAGAGTAAGAAACCAAACAAGAGAACGCATACAAAAAGTAGTAGCTCTTTGGGTTTCAGAAAAGTAGCTGTACTACAGACTCATAGGATACCTCTACACTGGAGGATCTGTTAATTCGACTTAACATGGTTGACTTTAAGTTGATAAGTCGACTTAACGGAGCATCTACACTTAAAGTCGACTTAAGTCGACCTTGTTAAGTCAACTGAACAGACCCTGTAGTGTAGACATACCTGTCTACACTGGCTTTAAGTTGACCTAAGTTGATTTAATAAGCCTTAAGTCGACCTTCAGAGGTGGCGTTATTAAGTCGACTTAAGGAAGCACTTAAGTCGACTTAACAAGCGCCCAGTGTGGACGCAAAGTTCTGTAGGTCGCCTAGGTCGACTTCTAGGGGCTAGGGAGACCGTGGGCAGGTCTACGGTGGTGGTGGGGGGAGGGGGGGGAACGAGACCCCTTGTGTGCAATGGGGCAAAGAGGGACAGGGACCCTGGCAGGGTATGTGGGCAGAGTGTGATGCTGTCTGGATTTAGGGAAGCATTTATGACAATATTTTCTATTCATATATCAAATAATAATAAATGTCTAGGAATTGTATTTGGATTAGAAGTTAGTTTAGTTAGGAATTTGGTGTTATATCTATACTTTAACTTGTAAAACCATTGTGTCCTTAATGTTAAGGAATGTGCCAGCTACAATGGGCCCAGGGAGTAACCTGATGAGCCATTAAGGACACAATGGTTGTATTCCTTATGTCCTTAACATTAAGGACACAATGGTTTTGCAAGTTAAAGTATAGATATAACATCAAATTCCTAACTAAACTAACTTCTAATCCAAATACAAGTCCTAGACATAAACTATATAATCATTCCCAGCAAATTACTACCTTTCTATTGATACCAAACATGACATAGTTCCTATGGATTATAGAATTTATGATATATGAATAGAAAATAATATCATAAATGCTTCCCTAAATCCAGACAGCGTCACACAGGGCTCTGCCCTGCCCTTTGGGGGGCATGCCAGGCTCCCTCTGTGCCTAAATCAATTTAGGGCTACCCCAGGGTTACACTGGCTTAATTCGACTTTAAAAAGTCGAATTAAGCGTTAAGTCTAATGAAAGGGTGGTTTAATAAAGTCGACTTAATTTTCATTAAATTGACTTTATTTTCCTTAAGCCGACTTAAGTAAGCTGCTTAAGTCGACTTAAGGAAACTGTAGTGTAGACACAGGGTAAATTAAGTCGACTTAAGCAAGCTTAAGTCAACTTAATTTACAAGTGTAGACGCAGCCAATGAGTTAGTGTAGACTGTGTACTGTTATAAAGTGTTAGTGCATTGGTTTAGGAACACATACAAGTAATTTGTTGTATGTATCAGATACTCTTCAGCCAAGGATATCAAAGTACTTTATAAGCATTAATTCTGACTTCCCTGTAAGAGAAGGAAGTGTTTCTAATTAGAAATATGAGCGTGTTTAGATAGAATGATCATTTAGGATCTATCTTAACCAAGGACAAAGAATGAATCATTGACAAAAAGAGGAAGTTCTGACTCCTCTTTCCTTGCCTGAGGCATTAACCATTGCTTCTTTCCTCCCTGGATGTCCTAGTTTTCAAAAACCTGTCTGGAAACAATAGGCAGTTGTTCTTAATGACTTAAAATACACAGCTCACCTCAAATGTGACAAAGCACTCATATTTGTCTTGGTCAGATATAGTGTGTTTCTCTTCTGCAAATTTGTGCCCAAAAATCCCCACAGTGGCTTTTATAGTCCAAGGTCCTGTGTGCTTCAACCACAGAAGCAGTGGGAATTACAATTTGTGGACTACAAACTGCAGCATGTTGGGAGAACTTCCTGGCTCATGCCAGGAACCATGCTCTGCCCTCCCCAGCAAGGACTTTCAGGACTGACTGAGGCTAGGAGCATGTGGCAGATCATCAGAGAGGAGGCCAATGGACTGTAATCCTGTTCTATGTTTCCTTGCAGATAGGACTGAAAGGGCCTTAAAGAGCACTCTGAGAGGCATTTAAATGAGGCAAAAGGACAATGCTGGCTTGTTTGTTTTGTGGCTCAGTTATTGTGGGAGTTAGGATTGGTTTGTAAGGGGGGTTGTGTTATACAAAGTACTCTCTGTCCCCCCAGCTGGGAGTGTCTGCACTGACTAAGGCTAGGAATATGTGGCTGGCAAGCGGAGAGGAGGCGGATGGACTGTAATCCTGTTCTGTGTTTCCTTGCAGAATAAAACCTTGTTCCTGGTGGTTGAACTGAGTGGGTCTGATCTGAGGATATAAGCACTGATACACAACACAGAACACACAGAGGAGCCTCAGGCCCAGTTTCCCTAGCTTTGTAAACAGTCACAAGGCTGCATTCTATCTTGAACATCCTCATGCTAGGCAAGTAGACAGGTGGGCTACACCGTCTTCCAGTTTTCCAGTCTTTTTAATCCTTGCTAAAGAGCAGATGAAGCAAAACCACTTCAACTGTGTATTAAAAATAGAAGGACAATGAAACCCTTCACATCAGCATGCCTCTACACGTTTGGTTTTTATTTGCCTTGTCTTTTAATGCAACTTGCAGCTTGAAAAATGGCTTCAGGGTTTGGAGAGTTCAGATGGAGCCATTTGCAGTAGTAGCTATGGTGTCTGTTTGAAAATTGGGGGGTGGATCCTGCTTCACCCATAGTGTGATTATCTGAGTGTACCTTAAAGAAGAACTCGATCTGGTATCTTTCAAAATCACATTCTTGTTCAACCCATCAATTCAGGGCTATCTTATCTTGAAATTTACTAATCCCTTCTTTCAAGCAGTTTTTTCATTGTCCATATTAATAACTATCAACCAGGTAGCTAAAATGGTGGTTCCTCTTTTAATAGTAGATGAGGTTTGTCTGTGTTCAATCTTTAGAATCATAGGATTGGAAGGGACCTCATGAAGTCATCTAGTCCAACACCCTGCTAAAAGCAGGACCATTCCCACTAAATCATCCCAGCCAGGGTATTGTCTAACCGGACCTTAAATATCTCCAAAGACGGAGATTCCACCACCTCCCTAGATAACCCATTCCAATGCTTCACCACCCTCCTAGGAGAAAGTTTATACTGAAGCCACTGTGAACTGCGAGAACTCAGTTCTTCACAGAGCTGAACACATACTTTTGTACCTGTATAGTGCCTTTCATCCAAGCATCTCAACGCATTTCCATAAATATTAGCTAACTAACCCTCATAACACCCATGTGAGGTTGATAAAGGATGCATTTTCTACCACTGAAATACATCTCTCGGCTGGAAAGCAGCAGCTATTTAACAGTGCACAGCAACTCTGCACAACAGTTTAGGACAGGAAATGAGGAATGATACCAAATTCAGATGATATTGCTGGGGCAATCTGAACTGCAGAATGTAACTATGCAAGTTGGAAGATAGCCAGGATGCCAGCTAGCACTCTACAAAGAAACGCCATGGGAGCGCCAGTGACCACAAATGATAAGGAAAATTTGATTACCTACCAGGTACTTGGGAAGATAGGCAGCCATATTTCCAGTCAGACCTATCAACTCTCCTTCCCATGCTGTTGTAAATTGTACAGACACACATTTTATGCAGACCAGTCCAGAGACCTCTGCAGAACAAGTTCCTTCTTATGGACAGAGCAACATTAGGAAATGACAGATATTTTCATACAACAGTCTTGCAAAAAAAAAGGACCAAAAAAATTCACAGCAAAATGCTGGAGGCAATCTTACAGAGAAATGCCATTTCTTCAGACCCTTTCCTTCTTTCTTCCAGCACCACCGTGGAGCTGCTAGAGTTTAGCGTTAGCCATCTAACTCTTTATGCAGGTGCTGATTTTGTCTAAGCATTGAAAGACCTGGGAAAGGGTGTTATGTGTGGACGCTCTAGGTCGACTTTGTAGAGTCCCCTCAAAGTCAACTTAAAATTTAAGTGTAGACATGCTAAGTCGACTTAGCTAAAGTCGACTTACATTCACAAGTGTAGACATAGTCAGAGGGAGGGGAGCACTGATCTTCCATCCTCTTGGCTGCAGCAAGGAGCTTACACCAGTCTTCTAGCCCTGTGGAAATGTGCTTCACCTTGGTCCTTAAGCCACAACTCCATTCTGCAGCCAGCAGGAGGGGAGCCATAGGCCACTTTGAAAGTTTCTGCAGGCCACTTTTGGCCCCCAAGCCACAGGTTGGGAACCACTGGTCTATACCGTGCCCTGGCCTGAAGCATGACTGAGAGGGATCAAGGTTACCGGCAGCTGACAGGTGGTGTTGCATGTTGCATTGCTGTAGGTATATTAGTCCTAGATACTATTGCAGACTGGTTTTTTGATAGCTTTCCACTTTGCTTTCTTAGAAAAGAGAGGTCAGACACTAAGAAGTGGTTTGTGAGGCCTTTTTTCCTCAGCTGGTTGCATCAGCTGGATGTGGGAAGAGCCATTGACATGGTATACCTTGACTTTAGCAAGGCTTTTGATACGGTTTCCCACAGCATTCTCGTCGGCAAGTTAAGGAAGTATGGGTTGGACGAGTGGACCGTAAGGTGGATCGAAAACTGGCTAGATCAACAGGCTCAACAGTGGGTAGGAATCAATGGCTCGATGTCTGGTTGGCAACCGGTAACGAGTGGAGTGCCCCAGGGGTCGGTCCTGGGGCCGGTTCTATTCAACATCTTCATTAATGATCTTGATGATGGAATAGACTGCGTGCTTAGTAAGTTCGCAGATGACACCAAGTTGGGGGGACTGGTAGACACTCTGGAGGGCAGGGACAGGATCCAGGGAGACTTGGACAAATTGGAACACTGGGCCGAAAGAAACCTCATGAGGTTCAACAAAGACAAGTGCAAAGTCCTGCACTTAGGACGAAAAAATCCCATGCACTGCTACAGGCTGGGGACTGATCGGCTAAGTAGCAGCGCTGTAGAAAAGGACCTGGGGGTTTTGGTGGACGGGAAGATGAATATGAGCCAACAGTGTGCCCTTGTTGCCAAAAAGGCCAATGGCATATTAGGCTGCATCAGTAGGAGTATTGCCAGCAGATCGAGGGATGTGATAATTCCCCTCTATTCGACACTGGTCAGGCCGCATCTGGAATACTGTGTCCAGTTTTAGGCTCCCCACTACAGAAAGGATGTGGACAAATTAGAAAGAGTCCAGCGGAGGGCAACAAAAATGATTAGGGGGCTGGGGAACATGACTTATGAGGAGAGACTGAAGGAACTAGGTTTATTTAGTCTGCAGAAGAGAAGACTGAGGGGGGATTTGATAGCAACCTTCAACTACTTGAAGGGGTGCTCCAAAGAGGAGGGAGCTAGGCTGGTCTTGTTGGTAGCAGAGAACAGAACAAGGAGCAATGGTTTCAAATTACAGCTGGGGAGGTCAAGGTTGGATATTAGGAAAAGCTTTCTCACTAGGAGGGTGGTGAAGCACTGGAATGGGCTATCTAGGGAGGTGGTAGAATCTCCATCTCTGGAGATTTTTATGGCCTGGTTAGACAAAACCCTGGCTGGGGTGATTTAGTGGGAGTGGTCCTGCTTTTTAGCAGGGGGTTGGACTAGATGACCTTGTGAGATCCCTTCCAACCCTATTGTTCTATGATTCTATGATCACTAAACATTGGCAACAGGAGTATATATATCCAAGTAACCATAGCTTAGAATTTCTGTTACTGTTCATAAAGAATCTGATGTATTATCCAGTATATATCACTGTTATTACACAAAAGAGAATAAAAAAATCTATTGGTATGGTTCAGATACTCAATCCAAAATTCCTCCTCTTTCCTGTGCAGTTTTTCCTTTTTATCACCCAAATACTTGAAACTTTATATAATTTCTTTATATTGCATTTCTGGTGGGCACATAATACCTTCCCTTCCATTGTCCTTCAGAAGGCTTTGCCTTCCACTTCTGGTTACTCTACAGGTCTTGTTTACCTGTGTATTTATTGTAGTTCTGCTTTTTTTTTCTCTCATGAGTTGTGTGTGTGGTTTCCTGTTCACCAGCCATCAAGCATTCACTATGATTTCCCCCCCTTTCTTCCCCATTTATTTGAAAGGTGAACTTGAAAACAATATCAAAGTTATTCATACTTTTTATTCATCCTTTAGGATGTACAGAAATAGATTCAGTGGGGTTCTGTTTTGCTTGTTTTTGTTTCTTCCAATTGTTTGTACATTAGAAATACCAGAGCCTGATTTTATTGGTTTTTTTCCCTGGACCGTTTGGAGGACTGGAGAACTAAAGCAGTGTAACAATATTACAGTACGCTAAAATCTAGTGGCTGCTTTCCCAGCCCCCAGATGTCTAAGGCCGTCACTTCTACAGCTCTTTAATTGAGTTTGTAATCAAATGGGCTGCACCAGAACTGAACCAATGGTACTTCCACTGGTGGATTAGCATTGCTGAGGCACACAATAAGTATGCAGTGTCCCCACAACAGTAAATAATGGTGCAGTGTATCCACAGCAGGGAGTAGTGATCCTGTTTTACTGGCAGTTTTGGCTCCTCTCCCTTCATTCAGTCATTCCCATTTCTGTGCACAGATATTTGAAGTAGTGGCTTATGGGAGACTTCATAAGGCCTTCTGAGAACCCAACAGAATTATGGGAGGAGATCTTGTGACAGATCTGCCAAGCAGGGGACTACCACTCCATTCCCCTATCTGCTGACCAACTAAAGTGAAAGGTCATGAGCCAGGAAGTGGCTGAGCGGTCTTTCGGAAACTAACAGCAAAGAGCTGGAGAAAAGCCCAGGAGCTGTGGACAGACCTTTGTATGGAACAGGCTGTGATTGCTGGACGAAGCAACCAGGTGGAGGTCTGTGTGGCACCTGGGCGGGGAGCAGCAGCAGCTGAGCAGGGAGCCAGTACACAGGGGCCTCAATGAGAGAGAGTAACTGAACCTGGCCAGACATCCTGCAAATACCTAGAAACTGAATGAGAGACTGAACTGGAGGCCTGAGGGCCCTGACTCTAGATTGGCTGGTGGCCAGGGACCCAAACAAGAACTGCTGTTACTCAACTCTGTACCTAGGGTATCTGCAACATTTCCCTTTCGTGTCAGTCCTCGCCAAATACCCCTTCACTTAGCCAGGCATCATGGTGGGTATGGCGACCCACCAGGGCTAATGCCTGCAAAGCCTAGCTGCTGAAGCAACTGCAACGCTTACCTCCATGTTAGTACACCTGACACACCAGGGGGTTGGTGCACTGAGCAGCCACAGCGATTACACAGCTGGTAACGAGGGGATGCCAACTGGCAGAGTTTAAGGACAGGTTCTATAGGTGTGAGGGGTACTTGGTGGGCAGAAATGAAAAATGCTGGTGTTCCCTGTGTTCCCCTAAGCTCTAAGAGTAGAAATAGACCAGCCAGTGCAGATGGAGACACAATGGCCCATCTTCATACACGGAACTTATATTGGGGGTGGCGACATCTGGCCAGCTAGAGCAACCTTTGTGAACAAGCTGGGATGGGGCCACCCAACTGGATTGTCTTGGCCTGCAGCTCCAAGGCAAAGCCTAGGAGTGACTGAAGGACTGACATGGGATACCTCGGAGGAATATGCCTTTGTCAAGGATGTGCTACAGCAGTTTCTGGTTTGCACCACAGATCCTGTGTAAAGATGAGTTAAGGAGTAAAGTTGAACAGGGACAGCGTGAGGACAGTGGTGCCATACAGGGATTGGCTCCTGCAAAGTAACCAAGCCCATCCCAAAACATGAGATGCAGTGTATAGTAAATGTAATGTGGTGTGTAAATGTATTCAAAGGAAGGGGGTTTCTGGGTAACTCTGGGTGTGTGCTACACCTTATCCCCGCCCTCTATGTTTGAGTGTGATCCACTCAGCATAGCCTTGCTGTATGACAAATAAAGGAACCTGAGTGACGAGATGAGTCTAACTGAGCTCTTGGGGAACCAAGTGGAAGGGGTCTTGGAAGCTACCCCAATATAGTGGTGCTGAGTCTCTGATTCAAATCAAGGTTGCTGCAGCCACAACACAGAGTAAGTTTACACTGCAGTTAGGCATCTACACCTGGCCTCTGCCAGCTGACGTGGGCTTGCAGGGCTCAAACTAAGCTGCTGTTTAGTTGTGTAGTAGATATTCGGGCATGGACTGGAGGCTGAGTGCTGGGACCCTCTTACCTCACAGGTCCAGAGTCCAGGCTCCAGCCCAAGCTTGAAACACTACACTGCAGTTAAACATCCCCTTAGCCTGAGCCCTGTGAGCCAAAGTTGGCTGGCAGAGGCCAGCCATGGGTTCTTAAATGCAGTGCAGACATACCCACTGAGTGCTAACTGCTGTACATTCACAGCCTTAATAGAACAAAAAAACCTGGAAGGGATCTCATGAGGTCATCTGGCCACTTATGGGAGGGCCAAGCATTAGCCTTCCCTAGACCATCCTGACAAGCATTTGTCTAACCTGCTCTTAAAAATCCCCATTGATGGAGATTCCACACCCTCCCTAGAAAATTTATTTCAGTGCTTTTCGACCCTGATTGTTAGGAAGATTTTCCTAATGTCTAAACCTAAACTGACCTTGCTGAAATTTAAGCTCATTGTTTCTTGTCCTGTCTTCAGAGGTTAAAGAGAACAATTTTTCTCCCTCTTCCTTGCAACAATCCTTTATATACTTGAAAACCGTTATCATGACCCCCTCAGTTTTTTCCTCTCTACACGAAGCAAACACAGTTATTTTAATCTTCCTTCATAGGTCATGTTTTACAGACCTTAAATCATTTTTGTTACTGTCCTCTGGACTTTCTCCAATTTGTCCACATCTTTTCTGAAATGTGGCACCAGGAACTGGACACAATATTCCTAATCAGCAGAGTAGAGTGGAGGAATTACTTCTCGTATCTTGCTTACAACACTCCTGCTAATACATCTGAGAATGGTGTTTGCTTTTTTTGCAACTGTGTTACACTTGTTGACTCATATTTACTTTGTGATCCATTATGACCCCCAGATCTCTTTCTGCAGTACTCTTTCCTAGGGAATCATTTCCCAATTTCTATGTGTGCAACTGATTATTCCTTCCTAAGTGGAGTACTTTTTCATTTGTCCTTATTGAAGTTCATTCTATTTATTTCAGACAATTTCTCTAGTTTGCAAGACAAATTCTGAATTTTAATCCTGTCTTCCAAAGCACTTGCAACCCTTTCCACCTTGATATGGTCCACAAATTTTATAAGTGTACTCTCTATACCATTATCTAAAGCATTTATAAAAATACTGAACACAACCAGACCCAAAACTGATCCTTGTGGGAACCCCATTCTATGTGTCCTTCCAACTTGACTGAGAACCACGGATAACTAAACTTTAGGAACAGTTTTCCAACCAGTTATGCACCCACATTGTTTATTTCCCCCTGTTTTAGCCTCATGTCTTACCTCATTTTCACTGGCATTCACTATGTTAGAAATCCAGTCTCTACTAACAGAAACTGGACTGTGTGAAACTGGTGTGGTTTTCTCAAATCAAGCTGACGTAGACATACCATCAGCATTTCAGCAGAACATAGCTGCAAAACGACTGCATCCATTGAATGAGTGAAGCGCAGGATTCATTGATGAAGTTTTGTTAACTATTTTTAATATATGTTATGTAATTGCTTTTAAAAATATGGTACTAAGTCAATGTATTTTTAGTGTCGTCTTTAGTTTGGGGGGTGTGCGATATGCTGCACCCCTCCCCCCCACCTCTGTAACGTGATCTGGATGTCTTTCCTGGTCTCCCTTGCATTGTAATAAATGGTGTATGGTCTAATGCAAAGTATGTCATTTAAGGTGTTTATGGAATGCTCCTGGCATGCTCATTATTACTGTTATTGTAGCACATTTCGTGCAACTTCATACATGCATACATATATGAAATAAGTCCTCAAACATATTCCACATAGTTCAAGTGGGGGCAGACAAACAGAGCTGCGTTTGCACTTGCCCAGTGAATGTATGCATACAAGAACAATGCAGACTAAATACCTTGGATCAAGAGGAAAGAATCACCTGACCGCTAGAAGGGAGTTGTGGGGGTTTGGAAAGAAAAAGATACACTTTGAACTGGTTAAGAGCTTTTTGTCATCTTCTAAGCAACTTCAAGGACTGACACCTACCCACAGAGCATTGTTTGGCTAAAGACCATCATAACTATGCCTCTGTGGTAAGCTGAACGTGACTGAAACAGTGATCTTAGCTTATAATGCGAGCTATCTTTTATTTGATTATGATTATATCCTTGACTGATTTACTATCAGATTTTATATTGATTTGATATATACTCACTTAAAATTATGTTTTAATCAATAAACATAGGTTTGTTTCATTCAAAACAGTGAAAATTTGGATGTGTAAATGTGAAAGCCTGACTGAGAACAAAAGATAATGTATATCAATTTCTTTGTTAAATTGACAGACCTGTGTAAATGAGCTTGCAGTGATCAGTGAGGTGTCCTGATTCCTGGAAGGTAGAAGTTCCCAGAGTTGCATCTGGGGACGAGGGATGCTTGCTCAGGGACTGTAACAGTGTTGTAGCATGTGTCCCATAAGATGGGCGCCTCCTGGTGATGGAAAAGGGAATTGGCTCAAGTGATCCACCCCATCCAGTGGGCAGTGCTCCATCCTTGCATGTTTATTTTCCTTTCTCTGGACATAGGCAGCACCTCACCAGCACCATCCTGTCAAGTCCCTTCAGACCCCCCTTCCAGGGTACAGTCCAGTTCTGGCTTGCCTGCTTATATCAGTGGCAGCCTCTGTCCATTCACCACTCAGCCACAGGCTTTCCACTTACTAGCAGCTGGAGGGAGGCAGATGGGACACAGGCCTGCCCACTTCTCCGGGCCCTAGCCCAGGGACCCTACACACTCTACATGAGTGCTGTCTCGACCCAACCCCCTTGTCCAGCTTGTGCCTTACCAGGTCCCCTAGACCATATCCACCTCCCCACATACCTATTGGCTTCCTTTCCAGACTGTGCACCCATCAAACACTGGCAGTTCAATGAGCTGTCTGAGGTCCTATCTCCTGCCACAGCCAAGAGCTCATCCTCTCTCCTCTATAGCCAGAGGCAAACTGGGCTGCAGCCTTGCCCTTATATTGGCTACTGAGCCCTGATTGGCTCTGCAGCTGCCTGCTCCTGCTATTGGCTTTTCCCTTTTCTCTGAGCTTTTAACCCCTTCTTAACCAAAGCAGGGCAACTGCTCTGCTACAGGGACCATCCCATGAAGGGCTAGTGAGAGCGCACGTCCACTGCCTGAGAGACTGATTACACACTGGAGGCTGGCATGAATTGACCCAGGAGTGTGGGTTCACACAGCAAAGTGGGGTAAGTTGGGGCTCTACAGTGAAGAATTGGGGAGCACAGTGGCACACCAGTCTAGATTGCAGGAGGAAAATGTCACAGGGGGTACATGCTATACAAAGTAAAAGCAGCCTTAAGGCATATGGAGTAAGAAAACTGGCCCACTTGTCACCACAGAAGAATTAAACATTTGATATGCAAGAGGTGACCCCAGTTGATGCAGGGTAAGAAAATTAACCAGTGTCCAATACCATGAAGTATAATGTGGAACCATTCCGGCTCATACCATGTGGGAACCGTTTGTTTTCCCTCTTCAAACATTATTGCAAGACATTGCAGAGCTTGGAAAGCCCCAGATTTGTACCACGATTTGGTCCTGGGGACACTTATATGTGCAGGTGTTATGTCTTATAGAGTTGCTGGCTTGTGGATTCACTCTGGAGAAAGAGTCTCCAAATTACACCGTAGGGTTGAGACGCTGGGATGTTTGTAAAATAAAATCTGCCTATGCTGGTGATAAGAAGTATTGTGTGTGGCTGATGAGGACCCCTGCTGCTAGAGACCTAGGTAGTGTTATTTTAATTGGCCAATGTTCTGTTTCACACCTAAATTTCTTCTGGTGATAAATGGAAAGATTTTTATATTTGTGTTCTAGTTCTTTTTATCATGAAATTAAAATAAAAGCCAAGTTAAGATTACAGAAGGATGCTCTAAAGGCATAGTAAGTTTATAGTTATAATTATATAATTAAACCTTGATGGCCTATACCAGAGGAGGTGAGTCTGCACCGCCAGATTCATATTTTGAGCCTAGCATTTGTGGGGATTCATATTATTACAGCTATTGTGGCATTGGAAATGTGTTGCTGGGGAATAAACTTAAAAAAGAAGGCACAGAAAGATTATAGTGTAAGAGAAATGATTATGAAGAAGGGAGGTGGGGGAGGAAAGAAAGTAGTGGAATGTAGGCATGTCTAGACATGAGAAATTAAACATGGGGAAGGTCTCATTTCTTGGAAGCCTGGATTAGGGAAGTGTCTATAATGGAGGGGGCGAGTTTACATCCCCAGCTTCATATTTTCAGCCTAGCATTTGTGGTGGTTCAGATGATTACAACTATTGTGATATTGTGCACAGAAAGATTACAATGTGAGAGAAATGACTATGAAGAAAAGGGGGAGAAAGAAAGGTAGTGGAATGTAGGCCTGTCTCAACATGAGAAATTAAACACGGGGAAGGCTTCGTTTCTTGGAAGCCTGGATTAGGAAAGTGTCAGAGGGAACTGCATCAGGCAAAGAAACAACCGCTGGAGGTCACTGCACCCACGAAACCTGCCCCGCAGAATGGAGGTGAACCCATAGCGGACCCAGAGCTAAAAGGGAAACTGAGGCCACACAGAGAATGTGAAGAGGCCCCTGCTGGCTCCAAAACTTCAACATGGACTAGCACTAGATGTGAGGCTGCATCCTTTTTCAGAGAGTGTGACTGATCTGCAAAGCAAGGGATAACACCCTCCTCCCCGTGAACTTCCTTTTCCTCTGGCCACAAGATCCGGGAAAGATTCTTAACCAGGAAGTGGCCAGACTGTTTGGGGGTGGGAGCTGCCTGGCCACAGGGAGATCAAGAGAAGCCCATGAACCAGGGCTGGATTAACCAGCCCGGGGGCCCCAGGCTGTTCCTCACTGCTGGCCCCCCCAACACCCTAGGGCCCTACTGTGGAGAATGGAAGCCTGTCCCCCTGTCTCTGGGGCCCTGGGGCTAGAGGGCACTCCCCCCCTGGCCCTGCTCCAGCCAGTCTGCTGGGGGAGAGGCAGCTGGCATGTGGTGCGGTGAGCCCCGATGCAGCCCCCCAGGGCCACAGCCCCTAAGGAGCTGCTCCAGACTGGAGCGGAGGCCACACCAGCTGGCCCCAACTCCTGGGCAGAGCGAGTAGGTGCTGACCCACCCCTCTCCCACTCAGTGCTCCTGCTCTGCCAGTGCTGAGCGGGACGGAGGTGCTGGATTATCGTAGGGATTTTAGGGGCTGGAGCCTGGGGCCCTCTTTTGGCTGGGACCCAAGGCTTAAGCCCCTTTAGCCCTTTTGATAATCCGGCTCTGCCAGGAACTGTGGACAGTGCTGTAAGAGAGGACACCGAGCAGTGGCAGCTATGTTGGCAGAAGCTTTCCCGCCCACGTGGCGCTATCTACTTAGATTGATGTCACTTGGGGGGGGGGGCTTATTTACACACCAAGTGCCATGAGTTTATATTGACATAAGTGCTAGTGTGGCCATGGCCCAATCAACCCCTTTGCTCCACCTGGTCTGCTAGTGTTCAGTGACACCGGTGCCCAGGCTCATTCTTTTTCCTCAGGTCTGGTTCAGAAGCTGTCATGTAAAATAAACAAGACTTTGCACTTACATAGCACTTTTTTCCTGTAGAACTCTACAATGTTTTATTAAGGCCTCACCAGTATGTGCTCTCAAAAGAGGACTGGGGAGGAGCTCAGAGGTTCTGGTAAGGAAATTGCAGGTCAGGGGAATGGACCTGTTTTAGCGGCTAAATTTATGTTGACCTGTAGTTACTTAGGTTTTTTATTTTGTTAGTAAATTAACAATGAACAATTTCAGTTGAGCTAGAAATCACTGGTGCAACCAATAAATGCTCCGAAGAAAGGACCTCAGCACCCTCTGGATGTGGTGTTTAATCCTTCCTGGGCTGTGGAAGAGACAGACCAGCAGATTCACGCACTAATATTTTGAAAATTGGCACACAAAATGTGAGCTCCCTGGCTCAAAGTATGCCCACTGGGTTATACCCAAGAGACAAACTCCCTAAAATGCAATTTACAACGGAAACTCTGAGAGTACTTCAGAGGCAGCACATAGCAGTGGAGCAAGCACACTGTTACACACTGTTCTCACCTGTCACACTATCATTTGCTAGAGCCATTGTACTCAGGCTTCAATAATGTTGTCTAGTGACTACCTGCTTATGCTATAAACAAGAAATCCACTTCTCACTGAGGCGTTCTGGCTCCCAGAACTCCAGGGAATATTAGGACACTCAGGGCAAACTAGCCAAAAAGAAAAGCCTTTTGTTTGTCATATATGGTCTGGGGCTGGGCAGACCTGCCCCAAAGTGGGAGCTTAAAACATTCATAGCCCTGGGAATAGATACAGTGTCAAACCCTTTTGTGAAGCTTTATGTAATGAGTAAACACTTGAGAATCTTTGGCAGATACTGACTGCCTACAATTTGCACTTTGCTAACCTGGTTTTACAAACCTTAGAACCAAACAAACACAAATGATTTGTCTGTAAATGAATTGGCGAACTTAACTCATCATGGGGAACAAGAGGAGGATGGAGTTTGGAGCCTAGGTCAGTGATGGGTTGGGTAATTGGTAATAAAGTGCAGAGTATCTCACCTCAAAAAACCCCAGTCCAATTCCAGTCCAGGTTGGCACTGACAGTGCACTTTATCATATGATGGCTAGCTCGTGGTCTCTGTCCGTCCATCCACGGGGCGTATATGTCACAAAAGCCAGCACCACAACTGGCAAGAGCTGTGAGTGTTTACAGGGTGACAATACTCTCAGCTATCATTTCAGTTTAGAGATGGTCCCACCAGGTCACAGTTGAAGCACACGGGCAAGGCAAGATGAAGAATTTGCACAGCTGTACACCTCTTAAGTGGCTATGCACTGGTCTTACATTTTCTGCACCATTCAGGCACAAAATATCAGCTACCTTTAATAAAAGCGAAGCATGCATTTCCATCTTTCTTAGAGCAAGGACGTTCGTGTGGATTTTTTGGTGTATTTAAATACATTTACTGAAATTGTAAATTTACTAATCAAATAGCTGAGAAATGAAAATACAAATAAATAAGAAGTGTTATTCATTTTAGACAGGATTTATATTTGCCTTTCAGTCACCATTAGAATTATATTATCCCCAGGAGTCAGCACTGAATATCTCCTAATTCATTAGTCTCCTATGTTCACATTGGCAAGTTAGTTCGAATTAAGGAAGCTTAATTCAAACTAACTAAAGCCATGGCTACACTAGGCTTTAATTAGTTCGAATTAAAGGCTTCCTTAATTCGAACTAATAACTTTGAATAGGGTATTAGAAGTAAGGGTTAATTCGAACTAACTAGTTCGAATTAACCAATGGGGCCATGTTAATTCTAACTAATTTCTTAGTTCGAACTAACCGGCCCATTGAAATCAATGGAGAGCGCTAATTTGAACTAATTTTTTCTAGTTCAAATTAAACTAATTCGAACTAACTAAAATTAGTTCGAACTAGTTAGTTCAAACTAACTAATTCAAACTAATTTTAGTAAGTGTAGACATAGTTAAGAATACGCCATCTTGACTCTTTCCCTCACGCAAAACCTCCAGAGCACAGGGCCTGATCCTTAGCCTATTGGAATCAATTGGAGTCTTTCGTTTTACTTCAATAGACTCTGCATCCGGCCCAGAAACAGTAAGGAAGTGATGAAAAAATAAAGCAAGTAAAGAAAACTCAAGAACACCCACATATGAACATACATGAGCCTGACTGTGAATGTGCTGTTTTCACACTGGGGTATACACTAAATCATGCTCCATATATTATGTATCTATTTACTTCACTGGAGTTACTCCTTACTTAGTGGTCTGAATTAAATCAGAACTGAGCCTCTGGGATGGTATCTAATATAATCTCCATCAAATCTTTAAGGCCTCTAGAGAAGTGAAATTAAAGCCCTTTCTTAAGAAATGCAGTTTTTCTTCATTGGTTAAAATTAAACTGAATACATAATACATCTCTTCACCTTCACAAATTATTCTCTCCCCAGAGGAGACGGGTCTAATATTAAACCCAGTGGTTTGTTGCTTTTCACATGTGTGATGCTATGTGTGCTGTTTCAAAAATTCTAAAAGGTTGTAAAAGAATAATTAGCTAAGGGAAATTTCTGATGATTGTTGTCATCCATTCCTGAGCAAACTTGGGGCTTGGTTCTGCTGCCCTCCAAGTCGGCGTTAGTTTAAGTGTATGTAGGCCCAGGTCTTTGTTTTGCAGTAATGCAAAATAGACAATAAATCATTTGGTTAGTGAAAGAAAAAAATACTGTGCTCAGTTCTAAGTTTCACACTGTCCTAAATACATAATTCTAAAAAGTAGTTCCAAAGATTTTTCACCCTTCTTATGCAAATGTTTCCCATATCATCTGCTCAGTATTGCTGCAGTCATAGAGTTCCTGCAATAGTAAGTGATTTTTCCAAAGTAGGTGAGAGAGAATAGCTTCAATTAATGCTGTTTTTTATAGCTGCCTGTTCCTTGGGGCTATAGCCGCCTAAATCTCAGAAACAATTCCGAGCACGCGTGAGACTTTGAGAAGTGGAGTCATATCTCCAATAGCCAAGGGCACTGTGCCAAAGAGAGGGTTGAATTATGGGAGACAATCACAGAACTCATTTGCTTTAAGGATTCATTGGCTATTAGCATAAATGATTGAACAGAGGGTTTGAAGAGGGTGAGTTGGCTCCTTAGTCCCAGTTCCATATTCATGTTATGAGCTCTTCATTCATCATTCCTTAGTCAAAGGCCAAAATTATTCTAAAATATTGATATGTAATCTTCTATTGAGATGAGATTAAATTTTTAGTAATTTCATCAAATTAATGTGATAAAAATGTAAAGTGGTTTGATGTGGTTTCTCCTTCGCCTGCTTCAGAAGGGGGGGGGAAGTTAGTGACACACTTCGCACCCATGGGGGGATTAATTGATGGCCTTCCGACAGGAGGGGTGGAGCTGGGTGATGATCTATTAAACACTGGGCCTTATATGCAGACTGAGGGAAGTTCGCTAAGGGGAAGAGAGACTCCAGAGGAGGCTGCTGGCCTTTCAGGAAGTCTGGCTTGCTGGGGATATCACAGAGTTGGCAGGGAACTATCTAGCCTGGGAAAAGACAGTCTCTACCCAGAGGAGATGACAGCTGAGGAACAGGAACCTAGAGTGGGTGCCCTTGGTGTACCATGGAGTGGGGAGCAGAGGCGGCTTTTGGGGTAGGCAAAGCAGGCGCATGCGTAGGGCCCCAAGCAGTAAGAGGCCCCATCGCCTGCTTCGCCTATCCCAAAAGCTGCATCTGCCTCGTCGGAAGCAGTAGGAGGAGCTGGCCCCTGAGGCCATGGCCGGTGGCAGGGAGCTGGGGCTGGCGGAAGAGGGGAGCCAGGGCAGGTGGTGGGGAGGTGGGACTAGAGGGGGTGGTGGGGAGCCCAAGCCATGGAGGGGGGTCCAGAGGCAGGGTTGGTGGCAGGGAAATGGGGCCACAGAGAGGGGCCCCCATGGCCCTATAGGGAGCCCTGCAACGGGCCTTCGCCTAGGGCCCCCAATAGCCAAAGGCCGCCTCTGGTGGGGAGGAATACAGGAGCAGTTGTCCTGAATAGTTATAATTAGCAAGAAGATTTTTAATTAGACAGTGAAACAAGGAACTGGCTTTTAACTGACTGTACATCACAAAACAAGTCTAGAGTCACCCCAGATGATATGTCCCCTCAACATCAAACTGGTCTAAAGCAGCTGGGAGAAGTGACTCCCTGAAGTGAAGCTTTGTTTCTGAGCAACAAACTGTTACATGTGATGCCTCTATCTTATATCCATTGCATGTGCAGGGTTTGACTGATCATACAAGGCAGTCAGTCCCCTACACAGGGAAGGTGAATGAGACTGAGCTGGAAGGTTGGGGTGGGATGAGGGGGATGGTTGCACCCCATGAGTACTGGCCGCCTGCCAGACACAGCCCCATGCTGACCCCAGCATTTCAGAGCTGCACCAAACTTAGACAAGAATTCTATGCAAGAATTCATGAAGAAATTTTCCTTCATAAGAACAAAAGAATGGCCATACTGGGTCAAAACAAAGATCCATCTAGCCCCGTACATCCTGTCTTCTGATAGTGGCCAATACCAGGTCATTCAGAGGGAATGAATAGAACAGGTAATCATCAAGTGATCCATCCCATCACCCATTCCCAACTTCTGTGTAAAACAGGGACTTAGAATGCAAATTCTCAAATATAGGTATCACTAATGATCAACATTAATAGCAGCAATTGTTCAATCAACAAATATCTTTATGATAAATAACTTCACTTATTCTATAACTTCAAAGTCAAAGTAAACAAGCATAATGGATTACATCAATTGAGTAAATTCACAGAAAATTTGGCCATTTTTTCCAGAAACTGATATGAATGATAGCAAGTAAGTAGGAAGTTTCTATATCCAAGAATTGAATGGCATCTTTTCAAATGCTGTTCACCAACTAGCCAGAGAATGAAATGTAATAAACCCTGGAAAACCCTGAATTTGCCCTCTGTTTTGCTCTTTTCAGAGTAATCTGAATGCACTAATAACAACAGTACTTTAAATATTGATTAGATGAAAGTTATTTGCATAAAAAATAGATTAAAACAAAGATGTTGTTATTACAGATACAAAGTTTGTTGGCATTATATATAGTAAGAGGAACCATTTTGTATGTTTCCATCCATTTGATCCAAATGACAGCTGCCATTTCTATGCTGGAATTTTGGAGTTAAAAAGAAAATGAAGTGGAGATATTCCATCCACAGATGAAGAGTTCTTCAAGTTCCTTGAAAAGGAAAGGGTTTCAAGCTACATTAGAGCTGTACTAGCAACACTAATGATGCTAATCGGTTCAACTCCTCATAATGTAGGGGTAGGGTAGGATCCCTTGAATTGGTCTGTGAACCTTCTAGAGAGGCACTCACTGTGTTCTGTATTCTGGAAGCTAGCGAGGAGCAGCAGTATGCAATAACTAAGCTAATTCTTGGGTGTTTGTACAAAGTTTACAAGCATGGTTATCCAAATGTGCCTAGTTTTTTTTATACTACTTTTGTTGCGTAAAGCAAACAAAAAAGATACAACGCTCATCATAAATGCATTTCTAACACAATAACATTTTGATAAATGTAGCCATTTTCCTGTTCTCCATTTGTCTAGGAACAAACAAGAGTTCCTCTAGACTTCCTAATGTCTAGCTTTCCATATCATTCCTGTAAAAACATTATCGATGGATTTGCCACACATTACTTGACTATTGCTTTCAGTTAGTTTTTACACGCTCTTAGAAAAGGAGGTACAGCATTTGGCTGAGTGCCTCAGCAGTGAAGCATAGGCGATGGTTATGGCATGTCCAGCTGACTTCTCAACAGTCTTATAGTCATAGGGACATATCAATTGGGATGACCTGAGACTCATTTTATCATGTTTGGTCAGTCAAAACCTGTTGTTTATTCAAGCCCTGTGTACAATATGGAAGTGGAGTGGGGGCATGATATGTGGCAGCATATTATGCAAGAACAAACCTTTGGGTCAAGGAATTCCTCCAGAACAGTGTTATATTCATGCTAGCATGTCACTCCAGGAGCCCAGATAACAAGGGTGGGGTACTTTTTGTTTTAGAATATTCAAAAATCTGACCCCAGAAGAGGAGACTTTAGTTTGAAGGACTTGTGTGGTGTCCATGCACCCCAAGGGCACCCAAAAAGGGAAAACTATGGCACAGTGGCACTCCAGACAGGGTACTGTAACCCCGTGACAAAATAACACAGTATATGGCCCCAGTTCAGGAGAGCTTTGATACAGATGCTTAAATTAAAAGCTTTGCTGGACTGGAGCCTATGTGAGCAATATAGCATATTCTGAAACAAATACACTGTGCACATGTAACAAGAGATACAACTAACACATGAACCATACAGGCATGTGGGGAGCAGGGACCAGCATTCTAGTTCCCGAGCTCCAAGGCCATGGATCCCCTATAATCGAGTTGAGCAGAACGTTGTAGTTGTTGGTAGTACTAGATCAAGTAACTATTGGGAGCCACATCAAAACTACTTAGAAATTGAGGTGGTAAAGTCTAAGTTTTTTTTTTTATTAGGGGTACTGCAATAAAGACATTTGCTACTTAAAACCCCCATGATTTTAACTTTACAGAATCATTTTGATTCCCTTCTGATTATCTTTTCTTTGTATTTTAATAACACCAAGGCTCCCCAGTCATTGACCAGGACTCCACTCTGCTAGGCACTGCACAAACATAACTGAAAATAATTGTGTGTAATATCAAACATGCCTTGCCATTCACACATCCTTGGTGCCGACACAACACTGACAATTCTTAAATGTCAGCAATCAGCCGTTCTAACCTGATGACTGAGCATAACTGACCTTAAATTTTCAAAATGTCTGCAGCCACCTCTGTCACCAACAGCACGGACTGCCGCAGTCAGTTTCCCATAATGTTGCTTTCACAGATCGTTGGTTTGATGTCAATGCCATTATAAAATAGGTGTTGGGGTTTTTTTTAAACTGGATGGAAGCATATAAACCTGCCATCACTAATGGATATGTAAGAGATTCTTTGAAAGGTGGGGTTTTCCAAATAGTCTTTGAATATGGATATGCACAGTGATTATACTACAGAGACTAGGGCCAACAGAATTTGGCCTGATTTGTTTTTACGGTCAGCATTCTCAACAAAGAGCTGGATCCAAAGTGTGATGGTTTTAACCAATATGCACAACACTCCAAACAAGAAATGTACTAAGGCAGCTTCCTCAATACTGGTCAAAGCAAGTGGAAGAACTAGATTCATTTTACTGAGGGTTTTCATTAATATCTGTCTGTGTTGACACCTGTGGAAAAACTCTGTATCCTGGCTTCCATTAATAAGCAAGTATATTCTCTGAAGAGACTCCATTACATCTCTTTTTAAATAATAAAACACAGCAAATACTCTTTACTAATAGCATCCACAAGCAATAACTTCACATTAAGAGCAATGTTCAAGTGAAGTATGGAAGAGGCCTGTTTGAGCATAGAGTACACTGGAGCAGCAGGTTTTAAGTTTTTAATGAGTGAGCAATGACTGTATCCACAGTTCAGCACATTACAGCAATAAACTGGAACATAACACAACTCAGCTTGCGTAATGATAGCATCAGGTAGTGATTCTGCAGTTACAAATGCAGAGACGCTTTCATATATTGTCTAGAAGAGCTTCTGTTACCAACCAGGGTTGTCTGCTGCTATGAGCTTAGTTCCAAAGGGGTAGCCATGTTAGTCTAGTTCAGCAAAACAAACAAGGGCTATGTCTACACTGACAATTTAAATCGACTTAAGTCAACTTAAAGTAAGCCATGTCCACACCAGGCTTTCATTAAGTCAACTTAAGAAATTCCTTAAGTTGACTTAATGAAAGCTTAAGTCGACTTTGTTACTACCACTCATTAAGTTGACTTAACCCTTATGTCGACTCCTTAAGTCGACTTAAGGACAGTGTGGACATGGAGTAATCCTTAAGTCAACTTTATTAAGTCGACTTAAGGGTGGTTAAGTCAACAACAAAGTGGACTCTATAAGATCGACGTTAAGTCGACTTAAAGTCGACCTTATTAAAGTCGACTTAACTTTTCTAGTGTAGACATAGCCGAGGAGTCTGGCGGCACTTTTAAAGACTAACAAATTTATTTATCGCATGAGCTTTTATTGGAGAAAATCCCACTTCGTCAGATGCTTGAAGATTGTTCCCATTTTGTAAATTCCCTGCCTGATGAAGTAGGGTTTTTCTCCCACGAAAGCTCGTGCAATGAATAAATTTGTTAGTCTTTAAAAGTGCCACAGGACTCCTTGTTTGTTTTGTAGCTATGAGCGTTACACTTTCCTCCAGATCTCTATTCCTTTTGTAAAGTATTTGGGGGATAATTATATATGTACTGTTGCTCTTCTGTAGCAGAGGCTAGGTTGGAGGAGGTGATTATTTCAAAAAGGAGCCCTGAAATGAATCAGATACAGAGACACAGTAGCTGTAATGATAATGCTGTTTCCCTTAGTCTAATAAAGTTTCATTGTCAATGTTAAAAAAAAGTAACGCCTTCTGTGAGCCTTTACCTTTGTCATGACACATATGAGTTCAGTACATTATAAACAGCAGAGTCTAGTTTTGCACAATTGTCAAATTAAAAAAAAAAAAACAACTATCAGTTTCAATGCATCTTGGATTCCTCAATCAACCTTCATGAGGAAAAAGCATCATAGAGTCCTGTTTTGGTTTTTGCTGCACAAAGTTTTTTAAACGGCATATCCCAACCACAATATTTAACTCTATTTCAGTTTTAGAAACTGCCTTTCATGAGTGCCAAAGTATTCTACATTAAATGACACAGAACAGTATGAGACAAATCTGGAAGTAGAACAATAAGTTTTAAGCCTTTTTATTAAATTGGAGCAACCAGCTAACTAATTATATGTTAGGAGATGCAAAACACCATTAAACTAGAGTCGATAAAAGCCTGATGTTTAAGAATATGCTAGATGTAAACCAGGAAATGAGAACAAGTTCTGAGTAATACATAAATGTGAAGTGGTTAGCTGCCAATGAGAAGGACAAAACATTATACTAAATACACAGAGAAAGAAGAAGCCTGTTAAAGACTTATAAATAATGGAGTCACATGAGAAAAATAGCAACAGTCAAAGATCAAGGGCTAGATTGTATAACTTTTATTCCTCGGGCAAGCCCCTATTCACGTGAGTGGTACTATTGACTTTTCACAAGCAAAGTCAAATTTATACTCTTAGGCTCCAGATGAGTTGTACCCTGTTTTAAAAAATGACAATTGTGGATGTAAAGACTCTGATGCAATAGTCCGGTTGCTAGTTTTCTGTACTAGGCTTGCCAAGAAGGACTCAGGTTGTGCACCAAGGTCCTGAGCCTGCAACCACTTACACATGTGCTTAACTTTAAGCACAAAAAATCCCAACAGTGGGATTACTCAGATGGTTAAAGTAAAGCTAGCCTTTTACGTCTTTGCAGGGTCTGGGTCCAATATTGAGTGGCATACATTTCTTGGATGTTGAACAAAATAGACAGGTCTTAACAACAGACTTTAGGCATAAAATCCAGAGCTAGAACTTGGACAGAAACTTTAAATAAATCTAAATAAGTGGAATAAACAGGAAGTTTGAATGATCAAAAGCTATAGCCCAAACACTGTGCCACAGGAATAGGAGAAATGTCAGCAGCATATATCTCAAAATATCTCAAAGAGGAAAGATGAGCAAGAGATCTGAAAACTTGGATTTCGTTCTTTAAGTATACTAGTAATGAAAGATTACATCATCAAGGATCTACAGGCTATCCTGCAAGAAGACCCTTTGCTCTCTCAAGCCTTGAGAGGTAGGCCAGTTCTTGCTTACGGACAACTCCCCAAACAAACAAAACATCACCAGCAACTACACACCCTACAACAGAGACACTAAACCAAGAACCTGTCCCTGCAACAAACCCCATTGCCAACTCTGCCCACCTATCTACTCATGTGACACCATCATAGGACCTAATCAAACCAGCCACTCCAACAGGAGCTCATTCACCTGCACATCCACTAATGTGCTATATGCCATCATGTGCCAACGACGGCCAGACTGGACTGTCTCTGCGCAAAAGAATAAATGGACACAAATCAGACATCAAGAATGGTAACATTCAAAAACCAGTAGGGGAAGATTTCAGTCTCCCTGGACATTCTTTAACAGACATGAAGTTACAGTAGTTCTGCAACATAACTTCAAAACCAGATTTGAACGTGAAACGACAGAGCTGGGATTCATATGTAAATTTGACACCATCATCTTGGGCCTGAATAGAGACTTTGAATGACTAACTCATTATATCAGGTAATTTGCCCTTTTTTAACATTAGCACCTCCTCGTCTATTGTTCTTTAGAGGCCACGCGGATACTGTTTGAATCAAAGCAACGTGTTTGATTTGCTGAAACAGATTAAAAAACAACCTTGTGACTCAGCCATGATAATGTCACTTTAATTTGTAAATAATGTAATTTATTACAAAAATGTTCACCAGCCCTGTTTCCTTGAAGAGCTGCAGGAACAAACTATACACAGGCAGCTTTCTTTTGCAGAAACCCCGGATAAGGTATTCCAAGCTCTGTCCCAAGAAGCAACTATCTCTTTGGGCTTTACTTCTCTTCAGGGACACATGGAAACTTCTTCCGCTTGCTCACTGCAACTGTTTAAAACACAACCTTGTTGCAGTCCCCAACCACTACGTTTGGAAGTGAAGACCTTTGTTAGCTCCACATTGCTCCTTGGAGCCCGGGTGGTCTCTAGGGATGAGCCTAGGCTGCTAACTTTGTGGTAGCTCCCGGCAGCTACTTGCAATTCACCCAATTTTTCTATAGAGAATTTCTCCCTAGATTACTATTTCAACCATCCATAGAGTTTAAGGCCAGAAGGGTCCACCAGGGCATCACACTTAATGGACAAGTTGGTCTATACTTTTTTCGTAACATTGCTATGATTTATATTATGGCAGTGCCTAGAGCCTTCAACCACATTCAAGCTCCATTGTGGCAGGCACTGTACAGACACACTGTAAAAAGATAGTCACTAGGGCTATGTCTACATTTGCTAAAATTAGTTCGAATTAGTTAGTTCGAACTAACTAATTCAAACTAATTTTAGTTAGTTCGAATTAGCTTAATTCGAACTAGCATGGCCACACTGGAAAGTTAGTTCGAACTAAGCAAGCACTTGCTTAGTTCAAATTAGCGATCCCCATTCATTTCAATGGCCAGTGAATTTGAACTAAGAAATTAATTCGAATTAACATGGCCACATTGGTTAATTCGACCTAGTTAGTTCGAATTAAACCCTTAGTTCAAATACCCTATTCAAACTTATTAGTTCGAATTAAGGAAGCCCTTAATTCGAACTAACTAAAGCCTAGTGTAGCCATAGCTTTAGTTAGTTCAAATTAAGGAGGCTTAATTCGAACTAACTTGCCAGTGTAGACATAGCCTAGGAGCTTACAGTCTAAATGGTTGAGACAGACAAAAAGTGGGATGGGGAGTTATATATTTTATTATTTATCTGTATACACACTCACATGTTGAAAAGGAGCACTTATCTCTTGATCTTTGCCTTTTCAAAACAAAACATACTGAAACACCTTCTATTCAAAATCACCCTAGCTTTCTGGCAAACCTACCACAATGCACTGAAGGTGAGGATGCTCAATGCTACTGACAATCAGCACTATTACTGTCTCCAGGAATAAATACCCAAAAGCCAGATAGTGACAATTTGGAAAATCTTGGAAAAGGTTGGTGCAAAAGGAAATCTTTCTGATCAGAAAAACAGCATTCTCTATCGCTGATGGAGTAGTTATTGCATTATGGGCCCAATCCTATGCCTACTGAAGTCTGTGGCATTGATATCAATGGTACAGAACTGGGCCCTCTACGTGCGTCTACACTTGTAAATTAAGTCAACTTAAGCTTGCTTAAGTCGACTTAATTTACCCTGCGTCTACACTACAGTTTCCTTAAGTCGAATTAAGCAAGCTGCTTAAGTCGACTTAAGGAAAATAAAGTCGACGTAATGAAAATTAAGTCGACTTTATTAAACCTCATTTTAGTTCGACTTAAGCCTCAAGTCGACTTTTTAAAGTCAACTTAGGCCAGTGTGGACCTGGAGTACCCTAAGTCGACTTAGGGCTACTCCAGGACTCCCCCACTGCCCTCCCTGCTGGGGGGGGGCACAGGGGGAGCCTGGCATGCTCCCCCACAGGGCAGGGCAGAGCCCTGCTCACCCTGCCCCTATGCCCTGCCAGGGTCCCTGTCCCCCTTTGCCCCATTGTACCCATGTACAATGGAGCAAAGGCTGAGCCCCCTGGCACTGGGCAAGGGGTGCCCCCCCTGCCCCCGTGGACCTGCCCTAGGTCCCCCTAGCCCCTAGAAGTCAACCTAGGCGTCCAGTGTGGATGCTCTAGGTCAACTTTGTAAGTTGCCCCCAAAGTCAACTTTAGATTTAGGTGTAGACATGCTAAGTCGACTTAACTAAGTTTACTTAAATTTGACTTAATTAAGTCTTCTTAGCTAAAGTCAACCTAAATTTACAAGTATAGACATAGCCTCTGTGTCTTCCTCTGGTTTAATTCTTTATCACCACGCCTGCATCCTTTTTTGTGTTTGATCTCTCACTGAAATATTTTTCTCTGAATTAGACTATAAAGGCTTTTGTCTTCACGTGTATCTGTAAAACATGTTCACCTACACTACGGCACTGTATGAATATGAATAGTAATGAAATATACAGTGCAATGGTTTCAATTTGTGATGTGTTTGTTAAAAGTGAATGCTATAACTTATTGCTCCTGGAGAATGAATTAGAATAGCTGGATATTCTTAATGGAAATATAGTGTCATATTCATGCCTGTCCAATTATTTTATAAGATGCAGTAGACAAATCCTACTTCAGCAATTGTTGTGAGAAGAGGACATGAAAAAGATGGGGAAGTCCAGCAAATTGTTGACTGAATTTCAGAATCCGCAGCTGTAGTGTTGGACCTTGGAATTTTGCAATTTATTTATTATCCTGGATGGGATTGTGATTAACACTGCAGTCCATGCACTGTACCCCCAAAAAGCATGTACAAATGTAGTCAAGGGTCAGAATCAGTAATTCAAGGTAATTCAGAGTTAATACTTACTGTCATCACCTTGTGCTATTAAATTATAGCACCTGGAAATTACTTTCTGCAGTAATTAATGATAAGGGCCCTTCTGAAGACCTTAGAATCTAAATTCAGATGTGAAACAACAGTGAGAGGAGTAACAAGTAAAAGCCAGGGAACGACTACACAGGCGTCATTTAGGGAGGCAGAGAGGGAGCTCCTGCTCTTCCCCCCCCATCCTCCCCCTGACTTTTGTACAGGATTACTGATCCCAGCATAAATTCTAGCTCAAGCAGAGCTCTTAACTGCAGGGTAACCTGAGTGGAAAATGAAGTTCCAAAGGGGTAGCCGTGTTAGTCTATTACAGAAAAACAAACAGAGTCCTGTGGCACTTTTAGGTTATGTCTACACTGGCAAGTTAGCTCGAATTAAGGAAGCTTAATTCAAACTAACTTAAGCCTTGGCTACACTAGGCTTTCATTAGTTCGAATTAAGGGCTTCCTTAATTCAAACTAATAAATTCGCTTATACTTTTCGAACTAACAGTTAATTCAAACTAGTTAGTTTGAATTAACCAATGTGGCCATGTTAGTTCAAACTAACCGGCACATTGACCTTAATGCAATTGACTAATTCGAACTAAGCAAGTGCCATGAATGGCACTTCCTAAATTCGAACTAAAACTTGCTAGTTCGAATTAAGTTAATTTGAACTAACTAAAATTAGTTTGAATTAGTTAGTTCGAATTAACTAATTTGAATTAACTTTAGTAAGTGTAGACATAGCCTTAAAGACTAACAGATTTATTTATCGCACTGCTGTTCCCCAGTGTTTGAATCCTAAAATCTATTTTGATTTGCTGTTACAGCCTGACCTATGTCATACACTTCCCTGCATTTAATTTCCTCCCATTCTGTAAATTTCCCTTCTTCAAAGCATCTGACAAAGTGGGATTTTCTCCCACAAAAGCTCACGCGATAAATAAATCTGTGAGTTTTTAAAAGTGCCACAGGACTCTGTTTTTTGAGTGGAAAATGTGAGTTCTACAGAGGAGAGCAGCTGCATCCAGCTTCTGCCCTGGGGCAGGGAGTCAGCATTTTGTTTGCTAATAATAGAGGCAGGGTGATTAAGATAAGAAAGGTGATTAAATTAAGGATCTGGAAGCCATTCGATGAGCCTGTGGGGAAAGAGGTGTTGGAGAGACAATGCTGGCTGGACTCGGAAGAAATAGAACCAATCCCTCTAAACCAAAACAAATGAGGAGTCTGGCAGCAGTTTTAAAGACTATCAAATTTATTTATCCAGACTCCTCGTTTGTTTTGCTGAACTAGACTAAGGGCTTGTATACACTACAGCCTTATAGCACAGTAAGGAGCTTTACTGCGCGATAAGGCTGTGACTGTACACACTACAATCTTGCTTGTTGCACGGTAACAGCCTTCTTCAGCTGTTCCACGGTAGAGCCACTGTGTACGCTCTTTGCGCTTTTGACTGCCTCCGGAAATGTCCCAGAGTGCCAGTCGAGGTCACTCTGGGACACCGGAGCTGTCACACTTGTCAATTTCACTGCTTTAGCAGAGCAATGAAACTGACAAGTAGCGGAGCTCCTGCCACAGGGTTCCTGGTGGCTCAAGAGGACTGGCCACCTGGGCTGGGGGCTCCCGAGTGGGAGCCCCCAAGCACAGGCGGCTTGAGCCCAGCTGCCTGCCGCCCGGGCAGTCAGCAGGGCTGAAGCCCGGGCAAATGGCTCCCACTCGGGAGCTGCCTGGCCGGGCCTCCAGCCACCGAGAGCATGGCCCCAGGGAAGCCCCGCGGGAGCGGGGCTCAAGCCACTAGCGGCTTCATAGCCCTAGCCCTGGGGAAGCTCAGCTGCCGCAGAGCTTCCCAGGGCTGGGGCTCCGCTGCCTCCTGTGGCTTGAGCCCCGCTCCTGGGCGAACAGCCCCTTCCCCCCAGTGGGGCTCCAGCAAGGCAGGGCAGCCCCAGGGAACCCCCCCAACAGTCCTACAGCCCTGTGGGGGAAGGGGCGGTGGAAGCAGCCCTGCTGCCAGCCCAAAAGCTGGCTGCAGCAGTGCATGCTGGGATAGGTGCCCACCATGCACTGCTCCTTGTAACGCAAATTCAAAGGAGACTGTGAACGCTCTTTTTCATTACAAGGAGTGCTGTGAGGATGGGGGAAAGCGTTATAGTTACAATGTTTGCTTGTCCCGCAACAACTTTATTGCGGGACAAGTCAATAGTGTGTACATAGCCTCACATGGCTATCCCTTCGGAACTTGGCATCATGCAAGCCCCTCTAAGCCAAGGTTACATTCAGAAATGAGGGAGATGTGAGGTGAATAGATGAAAAAAGGGGCTAAAACTAAGGGAAGGAACAGCAGTGGTAGAAGTTCCCACGCTACCTATGTACTTATCTTGCCCCACCATCATAGTATCTGTCATCTCATGTCTGACCTGTTTCGCCTCACAGGTGAGGTAGAGAAGTACTGTTATCCCCATTGTACAGATGGGGCACTGAGGCACAGGAAGACTAAGGGCTAGATTTTCAAAGGTATTTAGAAATCTAGTGGAATTTTCAAAAGTGCTTAGAACGTTAGATACTTTGTAAATCCCACTAGATTCCTAGATGCATCTTTGAGTGTCTAAAAACCTATGAAATGCTGTCTTAAGGCACTGGTCATACAGGAAGTCCTTGGGAGAAGTAGAACCCAGGTCTCTTAGGGCTAACTCTCTATCCACCAGACCAACTTATCTTTCTGCTGCATGGTGCAAAACCAAGAAGGCCATTTCCCTGGGACTAGCAAATGGTGTTGGGATTGGGAAGGATGTAATGGTTGACAGCATGAAAAATCGCACTGAAGTCAGGAAGGATGAAGAAAGAGAAAATGAGTCAGATGAGAGGCAATCAGTTAACCCCTGGGGGGGGGGGGGCATGTTCTATCCCGTGCTGAGTTGTAGAGTAATGCTGCACTGAAACTTTACATTTTAACTGAAAACCATTTTTTTTTGGTCATTTTTTTGTTCTGAGTAAAGGAAGGAATGAGAAAGTGTTATGCTAGTATCAGATATGTTTATGCCTCACATTCTTAGAGTTTCAGCTGTATACAGGCCAATTCCAGAACAAAGAACAGAAATTGCATCCACTGACTCCATAAAGTCAATGATTATTTTGTCTTGATTTGGATTATTCGCTGGACACATCTGTTCTGTGTGCTCAGCACTGTTCAGATTACACATTTTCTGCAGGCAGCTCTATTAGCTGCCAACAAGGGCAAGTGGGAATGATATCTGCTGGAAAGATCCACAGATCTTGCTGTTTTCTCTGATCAGGGCAATCACCAGGTAGTAGGGCTGACATCAATGACAAATAGACATGTGTGTTCCCATGACTGGCTAAAGTGTTAACAGTAAGAGGTTTTTAAAGAGAGTTTCTGTTTGAAATGACCAGGCAGCATAATATGAGAGGAAGATGTACTAGCAGGAATGAGAGAAGACAATTATTTTATGTCAATTTTTAGTTGGCTTGAAACTAAATATTTTCCTCTTGTAGGTGGAACAGGTTGTACCTTACATGTTAGACCTGGGTCTGGGAATCCACAGTAAATTTAATGTCAAATAGGTCAGAGTGACATTAGCTAGGTCAATCTAATATCTAGGTGTAATCTAGGCCTTAAAGAGTAATCATTTCCCTACAGCACTGAGTGGTGCGGTAAGAAGTAAAAGAATAAGTGAGAATGAAAATCCTATTACAATATGTCAGTAAATCTTCATTTTCTCTTAGGGCAGCAGCTTCTGTATTAATGTGAATCACAGGAACTGGGTTAGAAATATTCAGACAGGGGATGATGATACATTTTAATGGATGGCTAATTAGCTACTGATTTCGGGGGGGGGGGGGCAAGACTGACCCTGATATGAATGAGATGGATAGCAAAAGCATTCTCAAGGAACAGAGTAAACATTAAAGATTTAAATGTCAGTAATTAGCTCACCTGTAGGAAAGGAGGGTTAGTTTGTTCACAACTGGTCTTGTGATGTGGTGTTAAAATAGTCAGAACAAAACTTCAGCCAATCATCTGTTTATAATGCCTGCCAAGCAAGGAACACTGAATCAAAAAGAAATTTGGTCAAAAACTTTTTTCCACGAGGATCAAGTGATTATGTGGTTGGACACAGTGGTATAAACAGCATGAAGAAACACATCTGTGGTTGGTACAAAAGAAGAAAATATTATATTCAGTAGAGCAAGTAGATATTGAAATGTAAATTTAAGACTTGTAGTACAATATTTTATTTAAAGGGAGCTGTAATCATATCCCCCTTATCTTGCTGATTTAAAAAAAAATCCTGACCCTGCCTCAGTAAGCCTGGATAGAAGCCAATGAAACACAAGAGTGAGGATTTTGCATTAAATAAGACAAAGTGGTAAATAATGAATGGTGATGACTATGACTTTCTAATCAAATAAAATATAGTGATAATTTTAAACATTTCTTTAGCATTTAACATTATCCGTTGCTCTCTAGCAGTGCCTCAGGCTTCAAACTGACAAAATTGTAGCAGATGTAAAAAATCTATTAATCCATCTTCATATCAATGTAGTGTTGTTCCCTGAAATAGGTCTTTTAATTTTTTGTCTGGTCTATTTTAAATATCTCCAGTGATGTGGCTTCCTCTACTTCTTTAAATTGTTTCATGGTTTTATAGGTCTTATTGTCAGAGATTTCCCCCTGATATTGACAATATTTTCCTCTCCCTCCTTGGTATTTATATTCTTATTTATTATGTCCCCCTTACTCATCATTCAGCCAAGCTATATAGCACATATTTAAGGAGGGAGTGTCTAAATGACTACAACAGTAGATTCATGACATGACTCTAGCATTCTGTTTTCATTTAAGATGAGTCACTTAATTCCTGATTTCTATAAGTGCTCAGCACTTCATATAATTGTTATGAGAACAAACATTTATGAAGTACTTTGAGATCCTTTCATGAGAGGTGCTATATGAATGCAAAGTATTATTTTAAACTTCCTCAAGTCTGTCGGTCCAAATCCCTGATCATTTTTGTTGCTCTCTTCTGAACTCCTCCAACTTCATCTACATCTTTCCTATAATAAGATACCAAGAAATTACCGGACACAGCATTCCAACTGCAGTGTCACTAGACTCCTGCAGAAAGGGGCCATCATCATTAATAAGAAAAATAATATCTTCTCTCCTGGTGCAGTTGTGATGCATGTTCCACACCCTTGACCTATGATGTCATGATACAGTAAACACAGCTCAAAAAAATCACACTGCCCCTCTACCTGACCCTTCGGTAAAGTTGTACGCTTAACACCAAGGCTATATTCCAAATCTGAAAAGCTCTGAAACAATTAAACCAGCATTTGTTTGATTGCTTAATTCTGATTACTGGGTAATTCTGAGATTGTATTTCACTTTTAATGACCTTGCCCTCTTTTCCCAATTGATAACAGCTTGTGCTTGGGCACTCTAGAGAGGTCTGAGCGAGTAGGGAAACATCTGCTGATAGACCACTTGAAACTGTTGCATTGGAAACCTACTAGCAAAACCAAAATCCCTCTGCCCTATTTCCCTCCTTCCCTCCACTAACCAATAAGGGTCTCTCCCTGCCAGGAGTGCCAGCAATTGTGGGAGAACAGTCAGTCCATACATACACAGGGCCTCATGCAATGCCCATGGAAGCCAGTGGAAAAACTCTAGGGCTATGTCTACACTAGCAAATTAAGTCGACTTAAGGAAGCTCAAGTCGACTTAAAGCCTCGTCCACACCTGGTTTTCATTAAGTCGACTTAAGCAGTTCCTTAAGTCAACTTAATAACTACCACTCTTTAAGTCAATTTAACAATTAAGTCGATTTGTTAAGCTGACCTAAAGACGGTGTGGCCGCCCTAAGTTGACTTATTCTATCAGTCAACCTAGTACGCAGGTCCCAGCGAGAAAGAAGCCATGGTTCCCTTTTTGCCGGGACCCGGGCAGGTCCCGGGGAGAAATGAGCCACGGCTCCCTTTTTGCCGGGACCTGTGCAGGTCCTGGGGAGAAAGAGCCGTGGCTCCCTTCTCACCAAGACCCGCGGGGGTCCCAGCAAGAAGGAAGCCTCTGTCGCATTTACACTTGAAAAATTAAGTCGACTTGTTAAGTTGACTTAACAGAGTCAACTTAACTTTTCAAGTGTAGACATAGCCTAGTTGACTACAATGGGTTTTGAGTCAGCCCAAGCTAGTTTTTCATTAACATGGTGTCAATTTAGTACCTTTATATCACAGTGACTGGGCACTTGCTGGACATCTAGTTCACACCTCATGTATTTATTATTTATTCCAGGATTGATTGAGCAGGTCTACACTGGCCACTCAATCGATCACAGATCAATGCATTATTTTCAGTATAGACAAAGCCTTAGAAAGCTGTAAAGTAACACTTTTAAGGAATCATAACTCATCCACAAACCAAAGACACAAATATGTTATACAGCACACTACTGGGGAGTGAGTTTATCTAAACCACATTTTCAAGCCAATTTTAGCTCTACAGGTGTGAAAAGGCCTAGTACTGTTCTCATTTTATAAGCATGCACAGACGATTGAGCTAAAGTGGAAAAACAGTCCTGCTCCGTCTCCCACTAAAATCAATAGCAAAATTCCCATTGACTTCTTTAGCAGCAGGATTGGAACCATAATGAATAATGAATATTCCTCCAAGGTCTAAAAGAAATGGATTTCAAACTTCAGAGCCTGTTAAGTGGCAACTCATTTGGGTTGCTGCAACCGAGACAACTTGAGTTTGATTTATCAAAAGTGCTGAACATACAGAGTTCCAGGTGAACTCAAGGAGAGATGTGAGTACTCAACCCCTTGGAAATTATAACCAAGTCTCAAGTCATGTATAAAAAGTCACTGGATGCTTTTAAAAATGTATGCCTTGGTCTTTCAGACATAACACTTATTAACTTTTCATTTTGATGATGCTGTTAATACGAGGGTAGTCAATAATGCAGAAACAGGCAATACGTTTAAAGAGAGAGAGAAAATATGCATGTGACTATGTATATGACATCTTAAAAGGGAAGATGTCACCCATCCCCCTTTGCTCTTCTATCCTTCTGCAATCCATTCATCACAATAAAATACTAACTAAATTTGAAATCCATATTACTTGGGGCAATTTATTTAATAAAGAGACCTACAGTTATATTCCAGTCCAATTCCCAGACATGAATTGGCAGATAAAACTTGGAATCTTACCAATGTGCAATTTATATTATCGTCAAGCTAGAGGCCATGATAAAGTGTTGCTGGAAGCTGGCTGTGAAGGGCATTTTATAACAACACTACTAATGGAAATATTCCACCAGTACTAACTTATTTCAAAATCGAAACTGGGTAACAGAATCAGAGAAAATAATGTAAGTAAAACCACTTCAATATATATCCTATTTTAACAGATTTTCAAAATTATAGAATTTGGTTTTTTTTCAAAAGCTTAACTAGGCAGTAAGCAGAAGACAGTTGCTGTCTTCCTCACACAAATCCTAGTTTTTTAAAATAGTCTGCTGATGCTCAGTTTGTAGATTATAATAATTGGTTGTACGAAGGATTTAGGACTGAAAAATTGAATGATCTAGGCCCTCCCTACACTGGAGCAAAACACTGTTTAAACTTGAAAGCTAGTTGTGGCCATTAAACCTCCCCATAGGTCATTTAACCTTTACTTCAGGTAAAGCAGTTTTGCTGCTGTCTGTTTTTTATTTGGTTTGAAAATGATTGGGCCTTGTCACTCTAGCCAAGAAAACTGTGTTAATCTTGTTTGCCCACTAAGGTTTATATTTGGGGATTGTTTACAAGTGAATTATGTCATTCCATATCATTCCAAATTATTAGGAATTATGACATATGTCATAGGCTGAAATATGATTTCCTCGTGGCTCTGTAACCACATCTACATAACAAAGAAAAAAAGTGCCAATCCAGTTGTCCAGCCCAGCTAGTCTTTCACCTGTAAAATTATTTTATCTAGACTCTGTGCTTAAGGGACTGAGGAAACAGAAAAAACCTTCCTCTTCCAACTTCCTGGATCTTCGTCTGTGGCTCTGATTCAGAGATTTACAAACATTTTGAATAGTTCTAAAGGGGTAGCTGTGTTAGTCTAGGTCAGCAAAATAAACAAATAGACTGGTGGCTCTTTCAAAGACTAACAAATTTGTTTATAAATTAATTAATTATAAATAAATTTGTTAGTCTTTAAAAGTGCCACCAGACTCCTTGTTTCTTTTGAATAGTGTGGATGGATGCGAAGAAATCACCATTATCTCCCCTTCTACTATAATTGAATGGATCATTTCACCTCCCATTCATGACTGCATAAAATCCTTGTGGCAACTAGAGCAATTGCTTTTATGGAGAAGAAATGTCAATCATTTCATGAGTGTTTAGTAGCCAGTCACATGCAATTAGCAACCAGTGATCTGCAGACCACAATTTAAGAATCTCTGGTGTAACCACTCAATGACTTCTTTGTCATGGAGACTGCATTTTCCCCTGCACCTGCCTTTGTTTTCCTGATTTTTCTATTACTATTTTCTATATGCTATAGCATTTTCTTTACTGTGCCACTCAACTTTGCCATTTTTTTATGGCTTCCCCTCCCCTCCTATTCCTCTAAAAACATGAAGAGTTTTCTAAATCATAGCTTTTTATCTGTTTTGGGTCTGTGACTCACACCCACCAGCCCCTGTAACAAAAGCCCAGAGCTAAAGATATTTAGGTGCCTATCTGCCTCTTTAGGCCATATTTAGATCTCATTAACATTCTCAAAACTGCTACTCACTGTTGTTTACTCCCATAGTCCGCTAAATCCCCTAGGTGCCTATGTTCCTGCTGGTCAGTGGTCAGCATTTACAAAGTAACCTAAGTGCTGACCCTTTCCCACAGCTATCGGGTCTGTCAGGAGTGCTCGTGCAAGTCAAAGCCCTGGAGGTCCCAAAGTGGGATTCTCAAATTGGGTAGTGGTGGGGAATGCCTACCTTGTCCATGGGACCCAATCCTGTAGCGTACTCTGGACACACCTCAGACCCAATACCCATCACTCCCCGAAGCAGGAGGGCTGGATGAAGATCACTGATAAGGGGAGGGCAGGGTGACCTCTCTACAGAAGACAGTGAGAGGTGAGCAAGCCAAGAATTCTTTGGGAAAATGCACATGCACTCTGGTGGTTAGGGCAGTCTCCATGGATGTGAGTTCAAGTGCCCACTACAGACTTCAACCCAAGTCTCACATTCCTGATTACGGCCCTAACCACAAGGCTATTCGGCATTCTGGGGTGGGACTCACTCAGCATATCCTGGTGGAGCTGTTCTGCACTGTATAAATAATAAAATATTTACTGAAGCAGGAACTTAAACTTGAATCTTCTATTTCCCAAGTAAGTGCCCTGTGTTTTTTCCATGAGGGCTCATGGCTGAGGACCACATCTGGAAGGAGGTGATCAATCTCTGGTCCATCAGTCAGATGGTTAATACCCTGGTTAATGGGAATTAGATCTTTTGAGGCGCTGGGCATAAGACCTGCTTCCTTGCTTAGCATTTCACTCCTGGCTAGCTCTTAGGCAACTCCCTGCTCTGTTTGCTACCTCCTGAGAATCTCTTCCTTAGGTGCGTAACTCTCACTCTACATTGCAAGGGGCTGGGATGCCTAAGTTGCAGCTGAGAATTCCACCAAAGAGCAGGGTATGTAATGGCTAGACATTGCCCAAAGCACTTTTGTGAAATCCAGACTTATGTGCTTCTCGGGGAAATCAGATTCTTAGTGAACTTCATGAAGTCTTCAGATCTTCTATCCCCCCCCACCCCCAATGAAGTAAAGCTCTTCTTGGGATATGCTACTTTTGGTAGCTAAGATAAATTAAATAAATAGACTCAAAACATATTCATTCATACAGTTCGGGGTGCTCATTCACCACTCACCTGGCTGGCTGCAAGAAGCAGTCATCAACTTTTATTCAGGGGCATCACTGCCCCCAAAATAGGTTCAGGGTCCGGACCCTGCCCCCTGGGCCTGAACCGGACTGGATTAGACTCCTGCCACCACTGGCTGATGGCCTGGCCCTGGATCTCCAGCTGGGGTTGGGCCAGATTCTGCTGCTGCTACCAGACTCAGGGCACTGGTGCCGAGATTCGGGGCCTGTGCCTCGTGTGCCCAGCACCCATGACGCCACTGATTTCATTTGTGAAATTCCTTTTCAAGGAGAGAGAGATACATCAGGTAAATGTGGATCTCCAACTTTTATTATATTATCACTAAAAGGATAGCTACAGATTACTAGCAGAGAGAGAAGAGAGATAGGATTGCATTTATTACCCAAAAAACACTACGTTAAAATTTGGTAACATTATTAAAATTGCAAAGTCAAGCACTCAAAGGGTTAAGAAATAGTAGCATTGCAACCCTTTGTGTGTATGAATGATGATCCAGTTTATCATTATGATGATTTCTGTGAATTGTCAGTTACTGTGTGAGTTGGGATTGTGATTG
>ML685779.1:3575124-3666783 GCA_007922175.1 Pelusios castaneus
GCAAGGGCTGACCCAGGCAGAGAAGGCCTTAAAAGCCAGTGGCTGAGAGACCAGGGGGAGCTTGCGAACAGGGACTGCAAACAGGGGAGTTTGCGAGGGAGTTTGGGGGAAGTTTGTGGTTTGTGTTGTTACTATGGTGAAGAGGACCCGCACCACTACTGTCTCCTCCACCTGCGCCTGTATCCAGACAGACATACTGACCATGGATATCTCTACCCAGATCCTGGCGTGGACTTGCAAGGACTGTGGCCTGCATTTCCCACTCTCAGATGGTCAGGCTGGGGAGATCATTCAATGTGACAGGTGTCTCCTGGTGGAATCTCTCAGGAAGCAGGTGGGGGAGTTACAGGAGGAGGTGGCCAGGCTCAGGAGTATCCATGCCCTGGAGAAGTTCCTGGATAGCATCCATGAGGAAACATGCAAGGATGAGGAAACTATCCAGAGGCAAAGGACTGCTGCCACACCCTCGGAGAAGGATGGGATGGCTCAAGCAGAGGGTGGACACTGGCAGCTGGTTACTTCTGGCAGCAGACAGTGCTCCACCCCTGCTCCCATCCCACCCTCCGTTGTGGTAAAGAACCGCTACGCAGCACTACAGACGGGAGATGAGGTGGAAGAGAAGAAGCCGTGCACCCCCGAGGTTGGGAGGATCACAACCATCACACCCAGGAGAAAACGTCGGGTTGTGGTGGTTGGCGACTCTCTTCTGAGGGGGACGGAGGCACCCATCTGTCGCCCAGATAAGGCTTCTCGGGAGGTATGCTGCCTGCCAGGCGCCCGTATCCGAGACGTTACGGAGGGATTGTCGAGAATCATCCGTCCCTCTGACTACTACCCCATGCTACTCATCCATGTGGGAACCAATGATACTGCGAGAGGTGACCCTCTGCAGATCAAAGGTGACTACAGGGCTCTGGGAGCACGGGTGAAGGAGTTTGGTGCACAGGTGGTGTTCTCCTCGATCCTCCCGGTCAAGGGTCGGGGCCCGAGCAGAGACAGATGCATCCTGGAGGTGAATGCCTGGCTGCAGAGATGGTGTTACCAGGAGGGCTTTGGCTTCCTCGACCATGGGGTGCTGTTTCAGGAAGAAGGACTGCTAGGCAGAGACGGACTCCACCTATCCAGGAAGGGAAAGAGCATATTTGGAAGCAGACTGGCTAACCTGGTGAGGAGGGCTTTAAACTAGGTCCGAAGGGGGAAGATGACCAACACCCACAGGTAAGTGAAACTGAGGAAAACCTGGGGGAAGGGATGGAACTTGGGGGATGCTGGGGCTGTAACAGCAGGAATAAAAGACGGGGTAGTTGGAACTGGGGGCAGGGGTCAAATAATTGTTTATTTCTTGATAAAGTCATAATACCTCAGGTGAGTGGGGAAGGACGACACCGGAAGAAATTGCAAGGGGGAAGATGCGACAGGAGGGAGAATCGACAGGGCAAAGTAGGGCAATGGGCCCGGTATCTTAGGTGCCTGTACACAAATGCGAGGAGCCTGGGAAACAAGCAGGAAGAATTGGTAGTACTGGCACAGACAAGGAACTATGATATAATTGGAATAACAGAAACGTGGTGGGATAACTTGCATGACTGGAGCACTGCCATGGATGGATATAAATTGTTCAGGAAGGACAGGCAGGGAAAAAGGGGGGGAGGAGTAGCGTTATATGTAAAAGAGCTGTACGACTGCTCGGAGCTCCACTATGAAAGTGGAAACAAGATGGTTGAAAGCTTGTGGGTTAAGTTTAGGGGAGAATGCAACAAGGGGGATGTTGTGGTGGGTGTCTGCTACAGACCGCCAGACCAGAAAGAGGAGGTGGATGAGGCGTTCTATGGACAACTAACAGAAGTTTCCAGATCGTCGCAGGCCCTGGTTCTTATGGGGGACTTCAATTATCCTGATGTCTGCTGGGAAGATAATACAGCAGTGCACAGGCAATCCAGGAAGTTTTTGGAGAATATTGAAGACAACTTCCTAGTACAAATGCTGGAGGAACCAACTAGGGGCCTTGCACCTCTAGACCTATTGCTCACAAACAGAGAAGAATTGATCGGGGAAGTAGAAGTAAATGGCAACCTGGGCAGCAGCGACCATGAGATGGTAGAGTTCAGGATCCTGATCAATGGAAGGAAGGAAAGAAGCAGAACACACACCCTGGACTTCAGAAAAGCAGATTTTGGCTCCCTTAGGGAGCTGATGGGCAGGGTCCCATGGGAAGCTGATCTGAAGGGGAAAGGTGTCCAAGACAGCTGGCTGTATTTTAAAGAAACCCTGTTAAAGGCACAGGAAGATAACATTCCGATGTGCAGAAAGAACAGCAAATGTGGACGGCGACCAGCGTGGCTTAGCAGGGAACTCTGCGGGGAGCTGAAACATAAAAGGGAAGCTTACAAGAAGTGGAAGCTTGGACAGATGACAAGGGAGGCGTATAAAGATATTGCTCGGGACTGCAGGGATCAAATCCGAAAGGCCAAAGGACAATTGGAGTTGCAGCTAGCAAGAGATGTGAAGGATAACAGAAAGGGATTCTATAAGTATATCAGCAACAAGAAAAGGATCAGAGGTGGTGTAGGTCCCTTACTGAATGGGGCAGGCATCCTCGTGGAGGATGATGCGGAAAAGGCTGAAGTACTCAATGCTTTTTTTACTTCAGTCTTCACAGGGCGGGCCAGCTCCCAGGCTACTACGCGGGGTAACGCGGACTGGAGAGAAGAGTGGCCCTCGGTGATGGAAAGTCAGGTTAGGGAACACTTAATGAAATTGGAAGTGCACAAGTCCATGGGGCCGGATGAACTGCATCCGAGGGTGCTGAGGGAGTTGGGGGAAGTGATTGCAGAGCCGCTGGCCATTATCTTTGAGAACTCGTGGCGAACGGGGGTGGTCCCGGAGGATTGGAAAAAGGCAAATATAGTACCTATCTTTAAGAAAGGGAAAAAGGAGGATCCGGGGAACTACAGACCGGTCAGCCTCACCTCAATCCCTGGGAAAATCATGGAGCAGGTCCTCAAGGAATCCATCCTGAAACACTTGGAGGAAAATAGAGTGATCAGGAACAGTCAACATGGATTCACCAAGGGCAAATCGTGCCTGACCAACCTGATTTCCTTCTATGATGAGATGACTGGATTTGTGGATGCGGGAAGAGCCGTTGACGTGATATACCTTGACTTTAGCAAGGCTTTTGATACGGTTTCCCACAACATTCTCGTTGGCAAGTTAAGGAAGTATGGGTTGGATGAGTGGACCGTAAGGTGGATCGAAAACTGGTTAGATCAACGGGCTCAGCGGGTAGGAATCAATGGCTCGATGTCTGGTTGGCAACCGGTAACGAGTGGAGTGCCCCAGGGGTCGGTCCTGGGGCCGGTTCTATTCAACATCTTCATTAATGATCTTGATGATGGAATAGACTGCGTGCTTAGTAAGTTTGCGGATGACACCAAGTTGGGGGGAATGGTAGATACTCTGGAGGGCAGGGACAGGATCCAGAGAGACTTGGACAAATTGGAACAGTGGGCCGAAAGAAACCTCATGAGGTTCAACAAAGACAAGTGCAAAGTCCTGCACTTAGGACGGAAAAATCCCATGCACTGCTACAGGCTGGGGACCGATCAGCTAAGTAGCAGCGCTGTAGAAAAGGACCTGGGAGTTATGGTGGACGGGAAGATGAATATGAGCCAACAGTGTGCCCTTGTTGCCAAAAAGGCCAATGGCATATTAGGCTGCATCAGTAGGAGTATTGCCAGCAGATCGAGGGATGTGATAATTCCCCTCTATTCGACACTGGTCAGGCCGCATCTGGAGTACTGTGTCCAGTTTTGGGCTCCCCACTACAGAAAGGATGTGGACAAATTAGAAGGAGTCCAGCGGAGGGCAACAAAAATGATTAGGGGGCTGGGGCACATGACTTATGAGGAGAGATTGAAGGAACTAGGCTTATTTAGTCTAGAGAAGAGAAGACTGAGGGGAGATTTGATAGCAACCTTCAACTACTTGAAGGGTTGCTCCAAAGAGGAGGGAGCTAGGCTGTTCTCGAGGGTAACAGAGGACAGAACAAGGAGCAATGGTTTCAAATTACAGCTGGGGAAGTCAAGGTTGGATATTAGGAAAAACTTTCTCACGAGGAGGGTGGTGAAGCATTGGAATGGGCTATCTAGGGAGGTGGTAGAATCTTCATCTTTGGAGATTTTTAAGGCTCGGTTAGACAAAACTCTGGCTGGGATAATTTAGGGGGAGTGGTCCTGCTTTTTAGCAGGGGGTTGGACTAGATGACCTCGTGAGGTCCCTTCCAACCCTATTATTCTATGATTCTATGATTATATGATACAGTCTTTAATTAGACAAAAGAGTCTTGTGGCACTTTTAAAGACTAACAGATTTATTAATCGCATGAGCTTTCGGGGGAGAAAATCCCACTTCGTCAGACGCTTTGAAGATAGGAAAGTTACAGAGTGGGAGGAAATGGAGGGCACTGAATACAGCCGTTTGAAGTGGAAATCCATCTGTTAGTCTTTAAAAGTGCCACAAGACTCTTTTGTCTTTCTACAATAGACTAACACGGCTACCCCTTTGGAATTAGTTTTTAATTAGATGACCACATGCTGTTTTTCCACAGGACCCATGCCTCAGTCCGGGTTCAGCATTTCAAAAGGAAAGGGACTTCGTTAACATAGCCAAGATCACATTTTTCCCTAGCCTGATTCTCAGAAACAACTGACCTGTTTTGACTGAAATTCTCCCCAAAAATTCAGCCTGAGGCAGACATTTGGCACGGAAAATGACACACGATTGAAGTTTAGCAACTGAACACCGAGTTTTCTGTGGGCCAAATGCAAGTGAAGCCCAACCATGTAAGTGAACTAGGCAGCCACATAAGGTGCCAGGCTTTAAGGGGCACCAAATTAGAGGGAAGTGAATTTTTTCCTCATATTAATTTTTTTTTTTTTAAATAGTTGCCTCCTGTAACGTGTGAAGGAAGGGGTGCCAAAATCATTGTTCGCCTAGGGAACCAAAAACACTTGGGCCAGCCCTGAGTACAGGCAGGCACTAGCCATCCCCTGGCTAGTTTGTAATCTGGGTGGCACAGGCAACAGCATTGTAAATGTGTCGGCAGGATTAACAACCAGAGCCCAGCGCTCCCGAGACTGGCAGGGAAGAAGTCATCAGGCAACTTAAATAACAGGCTGTTCCAGCAGCCCTCGATTTAGAAGTGCTAATGTAATCAGAAAACTCCAGCACCGTGACGGCGAGGGGAGACTAATAGCAGTTTCCAATCCTGCCAGGCGGGGACTGGGACAAAGTCGAGGGGAAAAAAAAAACTCAACCACCCCTGCGCTCTGGACGCCGCCCCCGCGGAGCCTTGATCCTGAACATAGGTCGCTTCCAGAGCAGCTGCAAGGCCCCGCTCAGCGCCACCGCTTGGGCACTGCAGGGGCACCGCTGCCCTCCGCCTCCGGCTCAATGGCCTGACGAGAACCCTGGGGGTGGGAGAAGGGAGGGGCCTAGGGCACCGCCCCTCGGCCGCTCTGATTGGCCGCTTCCGCCGCCGGCTGACTGGGGTGATAAGCGGGGCGTTTGGGTTTCTTTCCAGCGGGAAAGTGCGGCGAGCTCGGCCCAGGCCCGCCCCCAGTGCCGGGCAGGGTGCTGCTCTCCTCGCCTCATGGAGACATAGCGGTCCCGGCCGGGCTGGACGTGCAGCGCTGGGGGGGCTACAGGAAGGATCACGACTAATCCCGAGCCGTGTGCCGCGCTCCCGCGTGCCCTGGTGCGGATTGGACCCTTCTCCCCCCCCTGACCTCTGGTTGGCCTCTTGCCCAGCCCCACGGCACCCTCCCGTCCTCACCCCACAGCGCCTCCTCTGGCTTTCGCAGCGTGTTCGGGGCTTCCCTGCCAGGCTCGCCGACCCGAGCCCCGAACGTTCCATTGTCTCACTCCCGGGATTGGCCTGCGCATTTATGACGTCATAGCGCCCCCCCTCCAGGCAGTTTCTCATTTGTCCCCAGCTCCATTGTTACGTCACAATCAGCCCACGATTTACTCCGGAGACTGCACTTCCCTCCCTTCCCCCCGCCTTCCTCCGCGCGGCGCCCGCCCGGCCCTTCCCTTCTCGCCTCTGCAGCGTGACAGCGCCGCTGGCTGCCGCTACCTCGCTGCCTGCCTCCCCCCCAGCGCTAGTCGCCGCTGCCCGCGGACTGACGCCAAGGTGAGAGCCCGGCAAACTTCCGCCGAGCCTGCGGGACGGGTCGGCGCTGCCGCCGCTCGAAGGGGAACCGCGACTTGTGCTGTTCGGCGAGCTGGGGCTCCTGCGAGCGGCGGCCGCGGTGGGTTGGTTGCGAGCTGCTGACAGGCGCTGCGGGCGGTGGAGGGAGCCTCGTGCTGTTTCTAGGCAGCTTTCTGCGCCCAACAAAAAACGAGCGAGACATGAGTGGGCGGATTATGCATCCGCCTCGCATCCCTGGCCGGCCGGCCGGCGGGGCGTTGCTGCCTCCAGGCCCGGCGGGCTGCAGCGTTCAGCCAGGAGCTGGCGCTGCCTCTGTCCTGGGCAGGGAGGCTGGCGTGGAAGCAGCTGGAGCTTTCCCGGCTGGGGGAGCTGCAACAAGTGCTGCCTTGGCTGGCCTGCAGGGATTTCCGCCCCGGGGATGTGTGGCCAGGATCCTTTCCTGCACCGAGACCCGCCTCGGATTCCTCGCTAGTGCCTTGCTCCGGCCGAGGGAGGGGATCGGTGCTGCAGGGCAGCCGTGGTCTAGATGGGAGCTCGGACTAGTCTAGGAGTTCTGCTGAGCGGCCTCCAGTTAGCCTCTGAACCGTCTGGGTGGGTCTTGGTTTAAGTCCCCGGCTGTAGCATCCTGTTTAGCACCTGCTCCTCAGACCACCTGGGTGAATTAAGGAACCTTTGCAGAGCATGTGAGATCCTCCAATGCATGGAGCAGTGGGTGCAAAGTGGTGGGTCAGGATGGTGGGTAAACTGAATTCCAGAGAGACATTTGCCAGGTTGACTATTACAGGGGGTTTATTTCTGATCTACAAAGAGATGGACACATGAATGGAAAGTGTGCTGGTTTGGTAATGCTTGGAAGTGCTTATGTTTTATGAAATGTAAATATGTGAAAGAACATGGAGGGGAGAGAATAGATCTTCACTTTTAGCTTTTTTTTATTATAAACATTACCATGGCTACTGCATCCTCTTTAACTTCAGCTGTATCTGACTTCCTCCTTTCACTTGCTTGATACATAAGTAGAGAATGAGAGAAAATATAGAACTGAAATCAGTGAATAATTGTTCTCAGAAAGTGTTAATCATGAGGGAATTGTAATCGTTTGTAAAATATCCCTAAAGGTGCCCCTGAAAGAGTTAGATAAACTGCTCCTGAGGGAGGGTTAAATCCTATTATAGTATGAGGCGCTTTCTCTGGAGTTTTACCCGCACATGATAGAATACTAATCCATAATGTATTTGAATGGAAAGAAACAAATTTCAGATTGAACATGTTCAGTGAATAAAAATAAGAGATTTTGAGTTTAGGGAAGCACCACAGTACTCTAGTATGAGGTGTGATTTCAGTGGAGGTGACTGGGTTTGAATAGTATTATAAGAATCTAGATTAAAGCTGTTGGGGACTATTCTGATTAGATGTTTTTCCTGCCACAAAATTCGGATTACTCAAAACTGAAACTTGAATCTATTTCTCTGAGAATTTCTTTGCAAAGGTTTCTTAGGTCTAGGATGGAATTTCTGGTCAAAACAAGAGAGACGTATGCCACAATATCTTAAAAGCCAAATGGTAGAAGCACTTACCTGAGATGGGAGATGAGTCCCTGCTCTGAATCAGTTAGAACAGGGACTTCCTACATGTACATTCTTTGAGCCAGAGAGAATCAGGCAAAGCTGGAGTTAGGGGATGTGTGATACCCAGATTCAATGGAAAAAATTCAGAAGATCTTTATATCATTCTGCATCAGAATTTAAACAAATTCCAAAATCTGTATTTTTTTGCAAATGGGAAATCTTTCTGGGCCACCCTAAGCCAGATACAGTTTAAAAATGAACAAGAAATAACATTTAAGGGGAAAAGCCTAGTTTAGTGTGGGGGGCAAATTATTATTTTATTATATTACATTTATGCAAAGTCATGAAGGTCTGCAGTCCATTTAAAAATGCGAGGAAAAGCTAGGTACTTACCCTAAAAAACTTAAAATCTAAATTAGTTAACTAACACAAGGATTAATAATCAAGTGAAAGAGCAGACAAAAGGCATTGGTGTGTGTATGGGAAGTAAGAGGGCATTTTGTACAATACCAAAAACATTACGTCTGTGTTTTTTAAAAATATTTCAGGGAAAGGAAAGGGTATCAGCACACTATATTTAAAAGTTTTCTGGAAGCCAACGAATTTTACATTTTCTCTAACTCTCAGTCCTCCCCCCCTTCCCTAAACACATTTGTCTTCAAAGCCCCTAATCTGACTCTTAAGTACCCCTTCCCAGCCTATGTCCGTGTTCACATTCTTAAAACTAAAGGTTCACATTGTAGTGAGCGCCCTTTCAACAGAGCAGGAAATGTAAAATCATTGCTGTCAAAATACACAAGTCATAACCTTCGCAGAGGTGAGCATGTTGGCTGCATTGCATTTTCACCCAAAGAGCAAGAGACTGGTGTACAGAGCCTAACCAGTCGTGGGGAGTGCCATACAACCATTACACCTGCCTTAGCTGACATCTGTTGAAGGGGGAAATAGTCAGATGGCTGTCTCTGATCAGCAAAGTGTTGATGGCTGCTGGTAAAAGGGCAACTCAAGAAGCTCAACAGTGTATTACTGAATGGGGGGGGGGGGGGAGAAGCGGAGTCGACTGATGCTACTGTATATAAGGATAAGGTGCTAGTCCACAGAGTAGGAAGCCACTGAAAATGAGTCTGTGCTACCTGAAGCACAGCTATGCAGCTGAAGGTAGGTGTATCTGTGTGAAGAAATAAGTAATTGTATTACAGTAAATTCTACCAAGGCTTTGTCTGACTCTAGACTAGGGTTTTCAACAAAACCTCCCAACCTCACATTATCAGTGGTGGCAGCAACAGTTGGAGAATTGGTGCTGCATTCAGGCCCTTGGCAACCACTGACATTTGAATCACTCTGTTTACACTAGCACTGGTGGACCTGTCCTGGGGGTGGTTTATGGCTGTGAAGTTCTAATGTAGAATCAGGTCACTGCTGTAGCTGTTTTGGTATTAAACCGCTAGTGTAAACACCGGCCAGGTATTTGGCTTCTCGTGTTGAGGGAGGGGTGGGTAAAATATCTGAGCTTTATCTATACTGGTACGTACATCATTGTGCTGCATCATTGGGCATGGCTGAAAAATGCCAGTGGGGGACGCAGTGGTGGAAGCTGTAATAGAGACACGAATCATGTGTTTACCACCATTGCTGTCCTGCATTGGGGGAGGGGGAGAGATAGCTGGGCAGCCGTCCCAGGCCCTGCAATTCCACGGCCCCCCCCACTGCTGCGCTGTCCCTCTGCTGCTTTCGGCGGTAAGCTGAAGGTAAGGGGCGGGAGCACGGAGCCCAGCCTCTGGGCCAGCCTGCTCCATCACCAGGGTGGAGCAGCCGGCCCAGGGTGGGGTGGAAGAGTGGAGCCAGCCTCTGGGCTGCCCCGACCCACTCTCCCAGCTTTGGGGGGGTGGGGGAGGGGGCAGGGCCCTCACCAGCTGATTGGCCCTGGGCCCCTTTCCCTCCCAGGGATAGCCCTGTTTACCACTGTTATCTAACCCTGTTCAGCAACTGTGCCTGGAGTTCTGTAACATGGGTGCTAATTTCTCCAGTGGTTCTCAACCAGGCGTACAGGTATCCCTGATGTTATGCATGTGATGGGTTGCACACCCCTCTCCCCCACACCTCTGTAATGTGATCCATGTATCTTTCCTGTTCACCCTTGCAATGTAATGCTGTGGTTTAATGCAAATTATGTCACGTGAGGTGTTCTTTTTATAGTTCATAGCAAGCTTTATATTATTGTTATGGTAGCATGTTTCCAATGGTATTTTGCATGGCTCAGGTAGGACCAAGTAATCAGGGCTGCAAACACATCCAGAGGAAATGTATATAGACTAGTTAAAGGTCTGTAGCACCTTAGCTCATGAGGGGAGATCACCCTCCCTTTCTAAACAAGGGGAATCACCTGACCACCGGGAAGAGAGAGGAGGAGACACTGTGAAGTGATTTGGGATACCCACCCCACCACCGCTGGGATATCCATGTTGCAGGCAACTTCCAAGAGCTGTACCTACCCAGATGGCAGGAAGGGCCTGACTGCAAACCCATCAGTAACTCACCATGTGGGCAAGCTAGAAATAGACTGCAACAGTGAACTTTAGTTTAGAATATGTTGGGGTTTTGGGGGGTAGTGATAAACTCCTTGACTGATGGATTACTTGATTGTGCTTTGATTTGCTATCAGCTTACTCAAAATCATCTTTTCAATAAATTAATGTTTGTTTTATCTAAAGCTGTGTGGATTTTGGAGAGAGAGAGACAGTGAGTGAAAGTGTGGATGCCTAACTTGGAACAAAAGTGATGCGTATCAGTTTTTTTGTTAAACTGATGGACTGGAATATATGAGCCTGCAGTGATCAGGGGAGGGTCCCTGTCGCGGCAGGATGGAAGTCCTGGGGTGGCATCTGCAGGTGCTCATTCGGGGATTGTCCCCTGAGTGGCCAGTGAATGTGCTTCCAGTGCCTGAGACCAATTACACACAGGAGGCTGGTGTGGGCTGGCCCATGAGTGGGGGTCCACATAGCAGAGTGGGGTAAGCTGGGGCCCAGGAGTGGGTGATTGGGGATGTACAGCGGCACACCAGACCAGACTGGAGGAGGGAAATGTCACAATGCAGAGGTCTTCCAGGGGCTACATCAACTCACTGAAATCAATGTTTCTCAACCTGGGGATCATGAGCCCCAGAGGGGTGGCAGAACAGGTTTGGGGGGTTTGCAAGTGCAGGGTGGTGTTAGGGGTTGGCAAGCAAAGCACTTGTCTGGGGCCCTCTGTTACAGGGGGCCCCATGAAGTGAAGTTACGTGCCTCAGCACTGGGCAGCAGGGATCAGGCTTCAGACTCCTGAGTGGGGTACAGTAGTCTGGGAGGGTTGAGAACCGCTGCTCTAGGGTAGACTAGACAAGATCGGTGTGGAGAGACATCAGTATCTTTTGCCAAATGTGGACTTTTCCCTGTCCCATGTGGTGGGGACTGCACCTTGTGCTAACGGGATGCAAGCCAGCTGCAAATGTCTGAACACTTTTTTTCTGAAGACTTTTGATGCCTTTAGACTGCTTGGTTTGGTCTAGTGGAAGTAACTTGCCACCTTTGTGTAACATGCCTGAAGTCGATAAAAGGGCATTGCACCTAAGTTTACCAAGCTTACATATTAAGAATGTTATTAGAGGTGAAGACTTCATTATTAGATAACAAGACTCAGAGGTCAGTAAACTGAAACAGAAGCCAAAATGTGCTTATGTACTTTCAAGTAATTCAGTTAAACATTGCTTAACAAAAACACACTGAAAAACTCTGGGGATGTCTTTACAAGTGACTGTTATGCTTCATGCCTTTACTGAAAATGAGTTGATACAAATTTTTTGCATTTCAGTGTGCCACTGTAACTGCAAATGAGGGTAGTAGCAAAAATAGCTGATGTAAGTTTTGTTATGTAAGATTAGGAAGAGACTGAAAAATGCACCATTTGTTCCATTATACAGTGTGTGCTCTGTTTTAAAAGTGTTAACAATATACAAAGTGTCATAAATACAATGTATTTTATATGTCCCATCTAATGATACATCAAGTATCTTGCTTGTTATAGTGTTTCACTGTTAGTACATTGATGTGGAGACGTTTAAACAAGGTCAGAGGAATTCTCCTATCACATACTTGGCCCTCATTACCACAAAAGTTAGAACCACATATTTGAATAGGGATTTACCTTTATCTATCCACTCCTTTTCCTCTCTGACCTTCATTTTATGTTATCAAGATGAGGAATTAAATTGAGGTGAAGTGATTAATTGAGTTGAAATATATGACCTTTTTTTATCAAGACTCCTGGCCCACAGAGGTCCCCAATACTTTGGGAAGGATTGGAAAAACTTGGTCTTACTAAGGTTCCAGAAGACTGTGTGCTTTGTGAGCGGAGCTGTGATGAACTTTTTAACCATGAAGAATGCCCCTTGGTTGGGGGTTTGAAGGACCATTCCTGCCAGCATCCATTTTAGGGCTGGGAATTAACTCTGGTAAGCTTTCTAGCATGAGTGTAGTTTCTTTTATTGTTTTTAATGTTTTCCCTGTAATGTTTACAAGTTCCAGAGGGGTAATCTGTTAGTGTAGTTCAGCAAAACAAACAAGGTGTCCTGTGGCACTTTTAAAGATTGACAGATTTATTTATCCATGAGCTTTTGTAGGAGAAATCCCACTTCATTAGATGCTTGAAAATGGAAAACTTACAACATGAAAGGGGAAAATAAATCCAGTGAAGTGTGAGTGACAGGATCAGGTCAGACTATTTCAGCAAATCAAGCAAGTTGTTTAGATTCGAACAGTGTGGAACAACATATAAGAAGTTGGGGAGGTTGAGAGAGGTGAAAGTCACTTTTTGTAGTGAGAAAGCCAGCCCATCTCTCTAGTCAAACCCAAGTTAATGTTTTCAAATTTTATATGAATTCTAATACTGTAGTTTCTCTTCGAAGCTTTGATTTTTAGAATGAACTTGTTCAAGTACTGTAATGGAAACGTCTTTCAGAGAGTAAGCAGGGAGATTGAAGTATTCTCCTACTGGTTTTTTAACATTGCCATTTCTGGTGTCAGATTTATGTCCATTTATTCTTTTGCTCAGAGATAGTCCAGTTTGTCCAATGTATAAGGGGCATTGTTGGCACATGATGGCATATATGATGAGCAGGTGAATGAGCCCATGGTGGAGTAGCTGGTTTGATAAGGTCCTATTATGGTGTCATTTGTGCAGATACGTGCACAGAGTTGTCAACCGGGTTTGTTGCAGTGCTATGTGCCTGCCTTAGTGTTTCTGTTGTATGGCCTTTAGTTGCTGGTGAGTATCTGTTTAACATTTGTTTATTTTAAGAATAAAATAGGCTTGCATAGAAAGCCTTTGTGGTACTTACAGCTATAGCAATTATACCTGGTAAGTGTCTCTGAAGGAGAAAACAAACAGGTATTCTTGGGCACCTGGTCTGTGCTAGAAAAAAAACAGACTGAAGGCAGGGAACTATACAACCTTCACAAACTCAGCCAGAAGGGGGAGAGATGCAGGTCTTCACACAGAAAGGCAATGGGTGGAGAGTTAGAAGCCTGAGTGCGGCTGCTGTTGATGGATCTTTGAGGGGAAATAATGGTGTGGTTAACCTGAACCGTAACACTATCATCTTCATTTTACATGGTAATGATCATCATGCAATTGTAAAATACAATAATTTGTGGCATATGAGCCATCTTCAAAGAGTCTGAATTGGGATTTTTCTCCCATGAAAGCTCATGTGATAAATAAATTTGTTCAGTTTTTAAAAGTGCCACAGACTCTTTGTTTATTATTCATCAGTGTATATAGATATATCTGTGTTTTTAAATACAACTGAGATTGTTGATAAAACTTGGTAGCTGCACCCAATGTTTATGGTTGAATTCAGATGTCAACAGCAACCTGAATGGTGTTTTGATTCTTACAATGAAAATAACACTACCTCAAAATCTATTCTAAAGATCAACTGAATAATCCTTGTGATCTATATATTTAAACAATTAGACTGTCTTGCTAGTTCATTAGCCCTCCTAAAATACATTCCCCTGGTTTCTCTGATTCTTCTTGATCTTCTATTTTACAGTGTAGCTCAAAATAAATGAGTTGTGAAAGTGTCTCTAGTGCACTTTGGTATATATTAAAGAATTACTTGTATTTCCTTCAGATGGTTAACCCAAAGTCCCAGGACATTTAGAGAGCAAAACAGCAGTCTAACCTTTCCTTAGTATCCGTTCAACCTTAGCAGATACAATTCTATAGAATTTCTAACTCCAGTTAAAATTGAATTGGACTATTTCTGCTGAGGTCAGTATTGCAAGTTAAAACAACAGTGAGTCACTCTGGGCATTTCATCCACTGTAATGCATCTGGGGATGCTTTTTAGTAAAACAGAACTCTTACCTCAACGACTATGCTTCATCAATAGTAACTGCTTCAATGACCCATGACATTTCTAATTGGTAGAAATACAGAAAGCCTGCATGGAGTCTAGTTTCTCTGAATTTATTGATTTTTCATTTAAGTTACTACGTCAAACACCTGTTCAACAGATGGGATATTTTTTGATGATGATTTGGATTGCCAAGTTACATGAGAACTTTCAGTAAATAAAGCTGACTTGTTGCTTTTATCGATCTAATGTCAAACTATGGATTAGCTATCTTAAATATGATCTGCTGTGATCTAAAAATCTAGCCACCTTGTCTCTGTGATCTCGCATCCCAGTATTCTTTGTGCCACTTCTGCAATTATTTAAATGAAGTGCTAATTCTATTGTTACCTCAAGGGTCTCTACTCACTTGTCTCTCTTCTGCTCACTTTCTTGAGGAGAAAAGTAGCAATCTTCTCTCTCTGATTGGAAAAGCAATTCCTCTTCCTCTCTATTCAGTGTTAGAACCTCTGTGATAGAATTAAGGGGATAGACTTCAGCTCAACCTATTTTCTGGCTGTTAAGGAATATGTGGCATGAAGGACCTTTTCTGATAGTGTTACAGTTTGAAGGATTTAAAGCAGATGTCCCCAAACTTTGGGGTGTATCCACCTAGGGGAGTGTGGAGGAACATTTGAGGGGGCGTGATGGGACCCAGGTCAGCCCCCATGGGCAGCAGGGAAGACCGCCCAACTCAGTTCCCAGTCTCAGCGCTGCCCCAGCTGCAGCCTCAGCTTTGGCCTCTGGCTTCCAGCTCAGCTACAGATCTGCACCTCACTGTGTCTCCACTCTCAGCCATGACCCCCAGCCACAAGTCTGCTTCCAGTCCCAGACCCTCTCCTAGCCTCAGATCACCTGGCCCTGGGCCACTGCTCTGGCCCCAGCCCTGACTGTGGCCCAGCTCCTGGCCCTGGCTCCTAGGAGGAGGTAAGTGGGGGGTGCAGGACATTAAAAAGTTTGGGGACCACTGGTTTAAGGCAAATGGGCATTTACCAAGATGAGGAAGTAAACATTTAATTCCTTAAACTAACATAAGACTTACAATATCACTTGGATTTATGCCATTCATTTCAATAAACTATTCATGAGATAATTGGCTTTCTGTTACTTCCACTTTAAATGTTACATTTCATGTTTCTTTTTATATTATATTAGAATCATAGAATAATAGGGTTGGAAGGGACCTCACGAGGTCATCTAGTCCAACCCCCTGCTAAAAAGCAGGACCACTCCCACTAAATCACCCCAGCCAGGGTTTTGTCTAACCAGGCCTTAAAAATCTCCAAAGATGGAGATTCTACCACCTCCCTAGATAGCCCATTCCAAAGCTTCACCACCCGCCTAGTGAGAAAGTTTTTCCTAATATCCAACCTTGACCTCCCCAGCTGTAATTTGAAACCATTGCTCCTTGTTCTGTCCTCTGTTACCATCGAGAACAGCCTAGCTCCCTCTTCTTTGGAGCAATCCTTCAAGTAGTTGAAGGTTGCTATCAAATCTCCCCTCAGTCTTCTCTTCTGTAGACTAAATAAGCGTAGTTCCTTCAGTCTCTCCTCATAAGTCATGTGCCCCAGCCCCCTAATCATTTTTGTTGCCCTCTGCTGGACTCTTTCTAATTTGTCCACATCCTTTCTGTAGTGGGGAGCCCAAAACTGGACACAGTATTCCAGATGTGGCCTGACCAGTGTCGAATAGAGGGGAATTATCACATCCCTCGATCTGTTGGCAATAGTATTTAAAGTAATAGAATTGAATCTTTAAGTAGCAGATATTTACAATAAAAATCTAATTGTGTGTGTTTTCTTAAACTGCAGGCTTATAGCATTTATTCTCTCCTGACCACAAATGCCACTTGCTGGTACCAGCTCTGAATTGTTTGTCCTAGACTAGCGTAACAGATCTGTCTGTCCTTGTACAATGGCTTTTTAGTTTCTGTTAAGCTTTACATTTGTCATGTGATGAGCTCAGTTCATTGCATGCATCAGTCCCTGATTACAGGAAAGGCAGCTCTGTTTGTTACAATGATCAGAATTTCCTGTTCACATTAAAAAAATATATGATTTTTCTGGACAGAAGGCTGAATCTTAGTCCAATAAGCCTAGGTTTGTGTCTATCATTTTCCTTCTTTGTCATTCTTTCATCATTCCTCTGTCTACAAAAATATTCAAGCCATAAACTTTATGTATGTGATCTGCTTGACTGGTTTTGAGAACTTATGTTCCTTATTTTAGTAATAACTCTGACTGTCATACTTTCCCTTATTCTTGAAGGCCATTTTACATAGTAACGTTTCGGAATCCATTCATGACATTTTAATTTGAATCAGTACAACAAACATGGCTGAGCTTTGGCCACATAGCTGGGTGTTTATCAACACTGTCACATTTCTGCATCGATACGCACCATACTATCTACTAATGTTTGTGTCCATGCATGCTCAGAAAATCTGGGCATCTCTCCTGGACTCCCTCGATGGGACTGTGCATTGGGAAACGCGCAGAGAGCAGCCTCAGGAGCCTATACGGCAATGTGCTCTGGCACGCCCTACCACTCAGAGATTGGAAGAAATGGTACAGGCCAAACTGGCTACACATGTATGTCCGGGAAGCCGCACATATACTGTAGAAACCCAGGATGATGAGCAGGTTATAAAAGGACAACCAATTTTCAGCCTAGGTCAATGGCAAGGTAAAATGTTATCTGCAGCCTTTACCTATGGAATATCAACTATGTTGTGTGGGTGAAAACAGTGTTTAGTGTCAGCTGTATCGCTGAGGCTTGCACTTGTGCCATGTGTTATTATAGTGAAAAGAGCACCTACCAGTCTCCCGATTATCAAGCACTTTGCCAAGTACCTATGTAATTCTGAGACAAGGCTCAAATCTATGGTGACAAATTCTTAGAATCTATATATTCATTGCCCTTTGTTTTGTCCTTTTCAAAGGCAATAATAAACTTTCTTTGAAACAGAATCCAAAGCAAGAACATGGTATTCTAGCTCAGGTCTGACAATAGAACAAAAATAGCTTGTGTAGGTATTAATTTTTTATCCTTCTATTGATTTCTGAGTTTCCTATTACAAGGTGGTTGCACTGGAAAAGGGGGTGGGGGGAGAATGTGTGAACGGAAAAACTAATAATTTGACCTAAAATCAACTGTCTAGTTGGCTTATGTCTACTCTAGTCCATTCACTAGATTATTCTTATTAACATGGAGCAGTTGCAAGACCATAGCTAAGGTTGCATGGAGTAATGTATTCACTTGCTCATTCTTTATTACTGTAGAGAAAGAAAGTGGGGGAAAGAAGAGAAGATATTACTCTGGGAAGAGGAAAGGGATGCAGACCCACTTCCCTGTTCAAGAATTTACTGTTATTGTTCACTTTATTTATATATAAAAAGTCATTTGCTGTTGCCAAAAGTATAAGTGAATAGCTAGTTTTAGATGATTTAGGGAGAAATATGGATTATCCTTCTCTCCTCTCTCCCTTTCATCTTCTTCTGGCTGTTCTTTTTCTTGCTTTTTTGTCTGCCAGTCCTGACTGTCTTTCTCTCTCTTTCAACATTTATTTTTAAAAGCCATTTTCCCAATTATGGGAAATTCTTTGAGAGTTTGTCTTGCAAAAACAGATAGGGTGAGGTTGGATTGTGTGCTGAGCTGCAGGAGGGGGGTCCCCATCTTTGGTCTGGGAGCAAAGGCAGGGGTCAGAAATGCTCTTTAAAGCAGTACAGAACTTTATCAAGCATGCCCAGCCAGGTTGCACTTAAAATTATTGAGGTGCCACTTAAAAATTCTCCTCCTAGAGTTAATTTAAATAAAACTATAGAAATTTTTTTGTTTTTCCCTTCCTATTTTCTATCAAATAATAAATTTTTAAATTGCACATCTGTGCACAGGGATTAGGTACCATAGTGATGGGCACTGTAGAAAAACTTTGATCATTGGAATTGACTTTTAAAATTTTTATTTCTTAATAAGAGAACTGGTTTGGACCAAAAACATTTTTTAAGCTTTTGAAAAGTGGACAGCATTAGAATTGCAATGATAGGAGGGAAAAAGTAAATGGGAAAGTTGAATGAAACAGTAAAGTTTTGATTAAAAAAAAAAAAAAATTGTCTGAAATAATATAACATAAAAGTTGTCCAGTCAGCTTCAAAATCTATAGTGTATACAAAATAGGCACATAAGAAGGGAAGTGGTATTTTGGATACTTGGAGTATTTAACTGTTGCCAGGTCTAAACTATAAACTTGTATATATAAGTTATAACTATATCGGGTGTGAAAAATCCACTCCCCTGAGTGACACAGTTATACCAACCTAACTGCCTGGTGTAGACAGAGCTATGTTGATGGGAGAGCTGCTCCGCTTGATGTAGCTACTACCTCTTGTAGAGGTGGATTAACTTCTCCTGTCAGTATAATAGTGCTTTACTAAAACTTCACCGGTGCAGCTGTGTTTCTGCAGCCCTGTACGTGAGGACAAGCCCTATTTTTCCATTGCTATAACAGACATGAATAAAAGTTGCATGTAATTGCTATGGATACATAAATGATTTTTGTGGATAAGAGTAATGATTTAGGTCTGAGCAGAGAATTATGGTGCTTGGTATTATCATAACAATACCTCAGACTCCCTATCAAATTTGGTCTTGTATAGATTGCTGTTTTTACAGCTTAGCGCAATGCTGTTGATGTCCATTTTCATTTTATTAAGTGCAATGTATCATAAAGGCACAAAGCTAATTCCTATAAATATAGTCCCTTTCCTCCAGGGTGCTTGGTTTCTGGTTAGTCTGAAAGAGGCAAGAAGGTATTGTCACTGATTCAGAATGGTCTGGATTGCTTGATAAACCAAGTGCAAGCAAACCAGAGTGTTTTAATATGGCTAAATATAAGTGTATGCATCCAGGTACAAAGAATATAGGCCATACTTGTAAAATGAGGGGCTCTATCTTTGGAAAGATTTGGGGTAGAGGTGGATAATCAGCTGAATGTGAGGCCCATGTGTGACACTGGCCCAAAAAGCCATTGTGATCCTGGAAGGCATAAACAGGAATCTTGAGTAGGAGCAGAGAGGTTATTTACCTCTATATTTGGCACTCGTGTGACTGCTGCTGGAATACCGTGTCCCTTAGTGCTATAGCTTTGTCACCTTGGCCTAAGTGTAGACAGAGCTAAGTCAGTGGAAGAATGCTTTTACCATTTAACTGTGCCTCATCTTACCTACCTGCACTCAGAGATGTGCAGATTACAGAGACAGGAAAAGCTCCTTCCATTGCTGTAGGCCATGTCTGCATTATGGGGTTATGCCAACATAAATATGGTGACATACCTATGATGTTGTGGTGCCTGCGGTGTAGAGACAATCTCATTATCTCGTAATATCAGACTAGTGGGGGTGGAGCCTTAGATTTACGTAGTAAAGTCTATGCAGAGGTGTTTTAGCTTGGTGTACCTTGGCCTGCCTGAAACATGAAGACTGCCTTTCAGAACACAACATGGCTAAAAGATGAAGTTGAGGTCTGTCTTTTGTTTTTTAGATGGTGTTTTGGTTTTTAGTGTCTTCCTTTTTGAGTACCAAAGGGCAGTGTTTATCTTGTAAATCACTGGATTTTTTAATAGGTGCATTAAAATAGTAAAATTTTTATCTATCCAAACTTTAAAATGTGTTTTTCAATGTAATTGACTTTTTCATGGAAATATGACATGTTGTTTTGAATGGAAATGATAATTTTGTAGTGGTTTTTGAATCTCTGCATTATCTTGAAATTCTTGTCTGTTTTGTGCTGTTGCATGACTAAGAAATAAATTTGTTTTTGTTCCCAAAGGATTTGTTCCCATTTACTGGAAGGAAAGGTAAACTGCTGCATTTCAGCTTGAAGAAACTAAATTTTGGGGAAGCCAGAGAATTACCACTGCATAGTACCAGAGTCTTCACCAGTGGACCTCTGTGAATGCCTGTCCTATATCTGAAATCTTAACTTCTGGGGGTCATAGGAAGACTGCAGCACATTCTGCAAGTTCAGGATTTCCCATAAAGCAATATTTTCCAGTGTGGGGCATGAAAGCTAGCTTGGAAAATATGAAAAGCTGATTTAATTTTTACAACACCTGGAAAGGTTGCAGCAAGTGTGTATGACAGGACTCAACAAAACCCGGGTGCCATGGTGACCAGGGTTTGTAGCCTGGCTCCTAGCTCTGTTGTAGAAATGCAGTGGAGGAGCGCCCTCTGGTGACCAAAAATAAAACTGCTGGGCCCTAGCTGGGAGCCAAGTTTGTTAAACCCTAGTTAGTTGGGTATTTTTTGTGGTGGGGTGTCCTATTTTTAAAAGCTTGGGAAACGTTAAAACGTAGCCATAATATACTTCATTTTGAACATCCACATTTTCATTGAATCATTTCATTTTCATTTCTCCCCCAAAAACTCAATCAAAAAAACTATTACTAGCAAATATAACTTAAGCTTCAATGAAACTCATGCACCCCAGGAGGGAGAGGCAGAGGAATGGAACATTTTATCAGTTTGCTATATATCCTCAACATAAAACTTTTAGAAAACTCTAGGTAACTTTTAAGCAGAGCAAGTTCCTCAAGTGGTGTTTAAATGTAGTTTTATATAGCAAAGTTGCAATATTACAATTGCACTAAGCATTCCCACAGGTTGTGTTGAGTCAGTTTTTCCCTGTAGTTGATTTCTGCTGTTTCTTGCCTGCTGAGAAAAGTAGTCTCTCTGATCACTGCATAATACAGGATGTTGCCATGTTTGGTGCATCCTGGAGCAGAGGTCTCTGATGAAAAATGGTTCTGAAACCACAGCCAACATCTGTGCTAAGGAGATCTACAGATGAAAATATTTCTGTTATTCCACTGTTGGGTGTACAGCTTCCAGTGGGTAACTGACACTGAATTCAGCATGGAAAATCCCATATCAAATCAAACTGTTTGTCTCTTATTTTAATTTGCCATTTCTGGCAGAAACCAATCTGACATGCTTGTGGTAAAGGTGAAGATCTCAATAACCCATCTACTGTAGCCAGTTTTACAGTAGTAAAGGGAGAAAATGAGTGGTAGTTCCTAATCCCTACATCTGATCACCCTATATCTGGTAGTTTGAGATTAAACTTTTATTTTCTTGCATAGCAACAAATGCTGGTCATAATTCTGATTTCCTTCTTCCCTTCTCACTCCCACACTTCATGTTTTGTCTGGGATCGACTGAGGTATTCATGCTTGCTTTTTGACAGTACAAAGGATATATGAAAATACTTTTCTCTGTTGTTCAATGGCCTGTAGCAAACAGTGTCCATTGGCAGAATGTCAACATCTCAGAAATAAGGCTAGCAAGCAGTGGTGCAGCTATGATCATATGGTATTAAATGGCTATACCTTACAAGAACACAACGTTGGACTGTTTGAGAGACTAAGTTTAAGATTTCTTCTAGTGTGGCCTTGTTCCTCAAGTTGCTTTAACTGGTGTTGCTACATGGCCCTCCATGAAAACACTGTCAACTTTCTTCCCTGCCCTGCCACTCTTAACAACCTTCCATGCCTCTTCTCATTTGTTTCCCTGCGTTTTATTGGATTACAGTATCTAGTCACCATAATATCCCTGGATAATCTCTTTATACCTAATTTGGTTAATTGGATAGCTATCCTCTGAGCACTCTTGGAAAGTGCAGTATTTCACTTGTCCAATTGCAGTGTAGTTGCTCTTACTCTTTGACCAAACAGATTGTTCATACTTTAAACCAGTAAATCAAAAGACATGAACAAGGCAGCACCTAAAATCAAAGCTAGTTCCTATAGGTTCTGGCTTTGTACTGGAGTGTCACTTCATAAGATATTTTTTTCATGTTTCTGTTTCAGACTTGGCAAGGTGCCATTCAGAAGCTGCAACAGCAATATTTGTTCAATAATAATAGGGTATGCTGGTAATGAATGTCCTTTTACAGCTGTTAGAAAGTACAGTTTTTTTGCATCATCATTTTAATAGGAATCCAGGTCCTGTGGCATTACGTAGGAGTAATCTTCGCCCCCCGAGCCCTACCCGCATCTGGGTTAACTCTTCCCTCTGAAATCCTTTGCTAGTCCATTACACAACCAAAGATGAAGATTTCTTATGGACAAAGGGCATAAATGATATTCTCCTCTTGTATGGCAGTTCTCAGTTCTGCTGTTTGATGTAGATCTCCTGGTAGGCCTGGGATTCCCGTTGATGGTAGTGGGAGTTCTGTGTTTGTAGGGAGAGTACAACAGTGAAAACTGCCATGAAGAGCAGAGAGGATGCTATCCAAAGCATACTTCCCAGATTCCTGAATTCTCTCAATATTTCTGAAGTGGCCACATGATGCGACATGTCACCTTTCGACCTTTTAAGCTCTTTTCTCAGTAAGTGTATTCCTTGCACATCTCTGGCCTGCAGCCATGGAACTGAGTGTCTTTTGGAAGGGGGTTGCTTAGTTGGTAACCTTTGACCACGAATCCCATCTGGCATAGACTCCAAGTCACCCTTTTTTCACTATCTGTTGTTAGAGTCTTCAGTAATGGCAAAACAAACAAGGAGTCCTGTGGCACTTTTTAAAAACTAACAAATTTATTTATCACATGAGCTTTCGTGGGAGAAAATCCCACTTCATCAGATACTTGAAGATGGAGCCTCTTCAAGCATCTTATGAGGTGGGATTTTCTACCACAAAAGCTCATGAGAAAAATAAATTTTAGTTTTTTAAAAGTGCCACAGAACTCCTTGTTTGTTTTGCTGAACCAGACTGACAGGGCTATCCCTTTGGAACTAGTCAACATTCAGTGATAGAGTGGCTGAAATTTTCAATCTAAAAGAAATATTGAAGAATAATAAATAAATGATGATGAAGTGCCATAAAATTAACTCATTTTCATAGATAAATTACTTCATTTTCTGACCTCGTGATTAGGTACTGGGGAATAGGGAAATTTTTTTTTTCCTCTAGCATCAGATGCTTTGACTCAAACTGTTGAACTACATTAGATAATTCTCCCCTCTTTTTAACCCTGGAGATATTGTACATACCTGTCTATCTCCCTTCCCCTGCCTTTCTTGATTTACATTTCCACTAACATATAAATTGTCCCTTGGTTTCTTTAAAGAATGCGCCTTTAAATCCAATTTTTTGTTCCTTGTCGCATGGTTTCTTTGTTTTTTTGTCAAGTTACATCATGATGACCCATCAGTGTATTTTAAAATGTATTACCAATGAAAGATAACCCAAAATCCTGCAGCAGTCTGGTATATGTTCAATGGCAGAATAAAGTTTTAAAATATATTTTCTTTGATTTTATTCTTTTCATATTTAAATTTCAGGCGATAGCCCCATCGTGTGTGTGTTTTACACTTATTTAATGAAACATTTAAGTATGCAGAAATTTTTTTAATTGCTAGTGTCAAACTGCATTGTAAAAAGTTGAGCGAGCTGTGAGAAGCTTTGGAAGGGATTGTTGTGGTATTTGAGATAATCCTGAAGAAATGCAGAAGCAGTTTAGGATTGTGAGGGAAGTATGATGGCTTGGTAATATTACTAAAATTAGCAGCAGTCAAGCAGTTAATGTTGATGTCTGGTTTTTGGGGTTTTTTTTTTTTTTTTTTTTAGGATTTAGTGTTCAGTTGAGATATAAATGGGGCAACCTATTTCTTGGCTGTTATTTTAGGCTGTTGGCAAACTTGAAATGGTAACGCTATAACAATTTCTACTTCACTTATATTTTGAAGGTTTTCATTGTAATCATGAGAACTAGAAACATCATTTTAAAAAAATCAGGCCAAAATTGTCAAAAATAGGTGCTATTATAGATTCACTGGGTCTGGGTCTATGCCCCAACATGTAACCAGTCCTCTTCAAGTGATCCATTTTGTGTGCTGGACCCCAAAGGTCTGCACAGTTCCATATGGGCAGACCCGTGGCCTCCATCACTCTGAAATTGGGTCTTCAGGCACCATCAGTCTCTCTCTCTTCCCCCTCTTCTTCCAGGCAAGATAAACTCTTGTTCTTTGCCCTATCAGGTACTGTTCTCTAAGTAGCGACAGCAAGCAGCCTTGTCAAAACAAAATAACTAGTTGAGTGACCTGGTACACAGAATTTGAAAGTCCTTAAGTTGGTGTAGAGCAGCAAAGATCAAGATAGTGGCCATTGCTAGAGCTCCTTGGAGTCGTGTTGCTGTAGGGAAACATCTCCACTTCCTTTCTCATCTCTTGTTTGTTTGTTTCCTTTTCTTTAGTATCAGGTGAGAGCCCTGTGTCTTCATGAGCTCAACTTTTAACACAGCTCTTCCCTTTGTTCTCTATCTTGGGGCCTCTACTCCGCTTCCATATAGAGAGCAAAGAGGAAGTCTCCCTTCACTTGGCTGTTGGTTGCTAGGTGTGAGTGTTCTGGCCATTGGTGTTCCCATTGCCTCTTCCAGAGCCTCTGCTCACATGTGCAGACTTTACTCTGCCCTCCGAACCAGGTGGCCCTCAAAATCAAACACCTTGTTTCTTCCCTTTGTACTCAGTGTGTAGCATTACAAAGCCCAGAGGGAACTGAGCCCACAGAGGAATCATAAAAATATCACCAAAATTCCCACATTTGTCACAGGTGTCCACTGTTAAGTTCCTAAATCCTAATGAAAGTGCAGACACCTTACTCTTGATAGTTGGGATGTCCAGCTTCAAATCCATTTTAAGAAAAAATTGAGTTAACAAATAATCTTTGGACCTGAAAACACTAACTAAAGTAGTAAACATATAACAATTTGATCAAGAATATTTAGAATACAGCCTGTTTCACATAAAGATATATAATTTTGATTTAAAATAGGGGAAAGAACTTGCTTTATAACACTACAAAATTTGGGGAAGGATACATTATCACATTTAGTGTACTCTCTAGTCAGGACAAGGATAATAAGGAGAGAGTTAAATTCTTTAGTTAAATGGATTGGACGAAACCCAGCTGCACTTTGAATTGTTGCAGAAGTGTATTGTTGATGTTATCCTTGCTAAGTCTGATTGTTCATGAAGTCTATGCACACAAGCCAGGGTACAAAAACAACTGGTGATCACTGTGCAAGAATACTCACAGCAATTGGGTTAAGGTTAGTAATCTGTTTGTTCTGAGTCGTTCCTCCTGAGCAGCTTCTATCTCAACACATTATCTCCTATTGATTGGGTAGCGTTTGATGCAATCGGTCTGATGCTGATTGCCACTTCTGACACTAGACAGAGCAACAAGTAGCAACAGTCATGACCTTGGTCTTCCCTATCTCAACTGGCTTGAGTCCCAAATTTAGTTCTCCTTTGAAAAGCTAGGGCTTGCTTAGGTTGATTTTTAAATTGCATTATCTCATGTCCCGTTTATAATCTGTCTGGCCAAAATGGATTTCTAGAGTATGACAAATCTGCCACTCTAAGTACAGAAAGTGAATAATCATGAACCATGGAGTTAATGTATAAACTAGAGAGAGAACTGGACTTGCCAAATTGGACTGCCAGCGTGTAGGCTATGATAATAAAAGTTTGCTCTGGGAAGAGGAAACTAGCAACTTGTATACAGTTCAGTACACTAAAGGTGGTTACTGCTTCCACCCCCACAACCATATAGCTGTCGTCTTCTGACTGTTAGGCACTTTGACCTTTCATCGTAGCTGTTGCTTAGCTAATAGAGTCTTCCTGGACCACCTTCCCTATACACCCAAAACTGGCTGTGCTATCCCAGATGAGGCCTCAAAATGATGGTAATACCCTTCTGGTGTAATTTAGGATCTTATTTAGTGCCTTTTCCAGAAGGGTAGCTGTATTAGGCTTGTTCAGCAAAACAGAGTCCTGTGGCATCTTTAAAGACTAACAAATTTATTTATTGTATAAGCTTTTGTGGCTATTATCCCACTTCATCTGATGTATGAAATGGAAACTATAGCGTGTTAGGTGAATATATACACACAGAGAAGAGCAAGTCACAACGTCACTTCAGACAGTTCCAGAGGGGCAGTCTGGTAGTCTATTTCAGCAAACCAAAGAAGTTGTTTTGGTTCAAATGTGTGGATGTTGGTTTTAAAGAACAATAGATGAGAAGGTGAGAATGTTAAAAGAAGGGAAATCACCTCTCATAGGGTGTGTCTACACTGACAAGTTAGGTCGACTTAAGGAGGCTTAAGTCGACCTGAACAAAGCCACATCCACACTGGGCTTTTATTAAGTCGACTTAAGCACTTCCTTAAGTCGACGTAAGGAAAGCTTAAGTCAACTTAACACCTAGCTTTAGGTAGACTTAAGCCTTAAGTCGAGTCAAAGCCAGTGTGGATGGGGATTAGTGCCTAAATCAACCACATTAAATCGACTTCAAGTGTTAAGTGGACTTAATAAGGTCAACAAAAGGCCATGTCTAAACTAGAAAAAGTTGTCGAATTAATAAGGTCAACTTTAAGTTGACTTAAAGTTGACCTTATTAAGTCAACTTAACAAAGTCGACTTAACTTTTCTAGTGTAGACAAGCCGTAGTGAGTCAGCCATATGTAGTAACTTGGTTCAATTGGACAATGCATTCTCATCTTTACGTTCCTGTTAACCTGTATCTTCAGATTTAATAGATTTTGGTTTTTATGCAGCAGTGTGTTCAGTCCCATAGTTGTTTTGTTTTGTTTTCTATTGCCAAGCTTTAGTTTACAGTGTAGTTTATCAGATGTTTCATAGACTGCTTTTGATGTGCTCACATATTTCTGAAAACTTTCACAAGTATTGCAAATGCTGTTGTTTCTGACCAGTTTTTGAACCGTATAGGCAAATTTGGGAACAGATTTGTGCTACTCTGTCTAATGCTCTGGTGTAGTTTAGATAGATCTCATACAAATATTGTTATTAGCCATCCCGATAATTTTTTTTAAAAAACCCAAAAAACCCGGACGATATTGCAAGATCACCAGTTCTTTTAAAGTGTTGCTGTTTAACTCTTTTGGGACTGTTTCTTCGGGCAATATCAAGTGTTTCACCCATCTTTCCCTGATAGTCCTGAAATTCTACTTTGCTGTTGCCTTTCGATAAAGTTCAGGAGCCTTTGCTACCTGTCAGTACTATGCCTGCAAACCTGATATTAATGACAGATTAACTATATGCATACATTGGGCCTTTCCTGATCTCTTCAGTAATCTAGGATGTAACCATTCAATAATTTGTTTGGACTTGGGACAATTTTGTTAGTACAGTGCTAGTGATTATCCTCTGCCTACATGTATAGTATAATGTTTATTGGCACACAGTCTCCCTTAACATGAATGCCTGGGAACTTTGCTGTAGAAATCTATTGCATATGCTTACTGAAGAATGTCTTCTCTCTAAATATTAGTGTCTTTTAACTGTTCTTGAAAAAAATTGAAACTTAACAAAAGAGATGGCCTTCAAGTGGGTGGTCAAAAGGATTTAGCATGTTTCTGGGATCTAATTCAACTGCCTTTGTGGTTTGGGGCCTTTCACTCCATCTGGAAAATGGTGATGGAACCTGTTTCCCTAAATCTACAGGGGACTGTAAGAACATAAGATAGTTAGGGAATAAATAATGCATGTAAAGCTCTTTGAAGATGTGAAGTGCTATATAAGGGTTAAGTATTTTGTGTATCTAGAGAGTTTTATCAAGATTTGGTTTGCCCTGGATTTGTAATTCCTATATTCAGGAATATCACCAATTGCTTGCATATAGTGCTTATATTTGACAAATTGGCTGCTCCAATATTTATTATTTTTCAGTTCTAGAAAATATGCCTGTTACTAGATATCAAATATCACAGATTGAGTTTTTACAGCTTGTTTCATTTCTCCAGGAAGTTGTTGTTCTTCTAAGTTGATGATAAACTTTTTTCTTAATTAAAGAACTTCTGTAGTAACTGCAGCCATTGAAGCAGAGTTTAATTTTGTAGTTATTGGCAAGAAACTTGAAGAATGTTCCCATGACCCTCTGAAACAAAAGCTGACTGTTGAAAAGAAATTCATTTGTATAATTGAAAAAGAGAGTGAAACTTTTTTGGTTTCTGCAGATTGACACCAAAGCTAGTTCTTCCTTAATTTGTACCCTTTTATTTCCCTGCATGTTGGTAACGGAACGAAAAAGGTTACATTAGAGAAGCTAACTTGTTAGTGAGACATTTGCAGGAAGACTTACTGTGGAATGGGTTTCTGTTCAGTTTTGTGAATAGAGGGAAAAGTAACTTTGCTTTGTGTTTTTCTTAGTTACCCAGCCCTTCAGCACTGAGTAGTTTTTAAAATTGCTTAGCTGTTTCTGCCTTTTTTGCATTAAAAAATGATTGCTGCTATAAGTGCAACAAATCAGTTTTGTAGGTGAATTCAGTTAATGGAACTAATCACTGATTTTTAATATGCTTCTCTTGTATTCGTTAGCTTTTTTTCTTTAAAGAAAATAACAGAATAAGAAGCAGATTGTGGATTATCCAGTGATAGTGTTACATAACTGACTCAGTGGTTGTTAGATCAGAGTAATGGCTAACACAATGAGCAAATGGAGATTTCAAACATAAAATTGACATCCTGCTAGGAAATATTGCTCCTGGGGGAGGCAACTAATAACAGAACAACAAGATTTTTCCACATCAGCCGATCAGCTTCTGGGCAGCTAGGTTCCTGGCCGTATTTATATACGATCTTTGGGGTGTTTTATGTTTCCAGTCTTAAGAAGGATATTGCAGCATAGCCTTTTCTGTTCATTTTTATTATTCACAGGATACCCAGAACTTTTATATGTGCATTGGTAATTTGTTTAAATCCAAAATTTGATCCAATTTTAAACTTGTTGCATTTTGAGGGAGAAGCCTACATGGTTTGTTTCAATAACTTTGTTTATTGAAAACTTTTAAAGAAGATTGCATTAACATGTAAAAATGTATTTAAAATAGTCCTGGAAAATGAAAAAACTAATGCCACAGTGGATTCTAAATACCTGAAGTTATTTTAATATATCTCTTTATCCCCAGCTGCCAAATCCCAGGCAGACTTCTGCACCTAAATATGATCCAGATGCAGGGAAAATAAAGTCTATGCTGTGCTGGTGATAGTGGGTCTCTGCAGAGCAGTGGGGGAATGATTGATGGAGTTGAGTATGGCCAACGTGTGTATTCTATACCCTTTTTTTTTTTTTGGAAGTGGGGGAAGATCTTGGGTTCCTTCCAAGTCTTCCGTCACGGGATAGAGAGGTATGCGGAAAAGAAAATACAATGTAATTAGAAGTGGACAAATATTTTTTTCTTTTCAACAAGTAGGGAAATAGAAGCTGCCTTATCAAAAAGGAAATCCCAGCTTGTACTTGCCTTTTATGCAAATATTGCCTTTTTGAAATATATAGTGTTCTGAGCTTGAGTCAGGGGAGAAGGTCATGTTCTTGCCTTCTCCTACCACTTCAGTTGGGTGAACACAAACATTCTTTGGAGTAGTATGAGGAATGGTGGGAAAGCTTTTCTGTTTCCCTCCTTAGGTGTTGGGTTTCAAAATATTATTGATTACAAAAGCAATATGGTATCAATTGTGGGGGAGAGGGAGTCCTTGTAAAACAAAATAAAACAAAAAAGAAAAATGAGCCAAGTATTAATGTCACTGTACATGCGGGAAGTATCCCGCAAACCATTATTGAACATGGTGAGATGAGGGATACCTTTACCCAGCTGAGAGATGAAATGGTATTGGTAGTGGGGTTATTAACCTAAACCACTGAAGTGTTTGTTACTGTAGTACTTTCCTTTTTAGGTTAATAGCCTCACCTGTTTTGGAGGCATACCACTAAAAGCACAAAGAGATGTTGCCAATATTTAGAGTTCTGTAAACTCTACAGTTTACATGGAACTGTAAACGCTTAGAACAAGTACATTTCCCAGGATGATATTTATCAGCTGATTCAAAAATTCCCTTGCCAGAGCTGTTTTGGCATCAACTCTCAGCATGCGTCCTTGGGCTGACTTTTTAAAAAATGATTGCTGTTTCAGACTTTCTGGGCTGTGTTCGATTAGACTTTTCTCTCAGACATCAAGCAGTGGGGTTAAACCATCTCTAGTAAGGCTATTCTTAAAACTTGCATTAGTTAGGGATCATGTGTACTTTGAATAGTTGATTCAACCCACTGTATAATTTTTATTCACAAGGATATATTTCAAGTATTGGTGTGAGGACTTAACTGTTGTACCCATCCTCCCCGCCTCCCAAATTTGAGGTCTAACACTAAATTGAAACTAGAGACTATATTAAATACCACTGAAGAGACTACTTCAGCAAGCAAGTAAAGAGTGGGAAAATTACTCCCTCATGATCAAAAAGACCACTTCGTGCACAGTTGACTATGGCCAGTAACAAATGCCTATCTTTTGCAGGTTTCAGGCTTTCTATTTTGACTTTTATAAATGCAAAACACTTAATGAGTGCTACCTGGCCATAAGATGCCAGTAATACTGTCTCTACACTTAGGAGACTGATTATGACCCCTTCTCAATACTGAACTTTCTGGTGCAGTTTATTCTTTTGGTTAGTTTTGCCATTGTACAAGTGTTTAGAACTGAGCCTTTACGTTGGATCTTCCTTTTTCCTTGACCCATCTCCCAACTCTCTCCACTCCATCCTCCTCTTACACACTTTGTCAGTTTTATGCTGTCATCCATCTCTGTAGAATCTGAGCACCTTCTATGTTAAGTTGATAGCAATAACAAAGCTTGTCATGGACTCCATGGAGTCTCTGGCTCTTCCCTTCTGTTGTGACTGTTCTGGCTGGAGAATGGTTTTATGTTCAGTCAGTTTGTTGGCTTTATGGGGTTGGGGGGGCTATTGGGTACAGAGGACTGGCAATGTTGTGGATGCCTTTCGCAGCAAGAAAATTGTTCCTAATTAACTGAATGTGTATGTGAAGTTATTAAAAATTACACACATGCCCCCATACATGTTACAATTCATAACTGGTATTTTTTTACTTGCTTTTCTAAACAAAATGCAGCACTTAATATTGCCAACTCTTGTGACTTTATTGTGAGTCACATGATAGTTGATAGCTTGCATAAAGCCCCAGTTTCTGGAGAGGAATGGTAATGTGAGAATATTGCCTCTTTTTAAATGAAAGTTTCTAGTCTTGTGGTTGTAGAGGAAAGTTTGAAAGGTTGATCTGAATATACCTGAAATGCCCCAAAATTAGATAAGAATCCCAAAGTGATTTATTTCTTGGCTTAAAAGCCGTGATAAAAATCTCATAACCTCCAAGGGCTGGACTCAGTGTTCAAATATTGGGTTTTGCAATACTGCACTTACAATTTGCTCCATGGGTAGCAGCTCTTTGGGGCTGGGATAGTCTTTCTGTGGGCTAATCTACATGAACATGTGGGATGGCTCAAGCAGAGGGTGGACACTGGCAGCTGGTTACTTCTGGCAGCAGACAGTGCTCCACCCCTGCTCCCATCCCACCCTCCGTTGTGGTAAAGAACCACTACGCAGCACTACAGACAGGAGATGAAATGGAAGAGGAGAAGCCGTGCACCCCCGAGGTTGGGAGGATCACAACCATCACACCCAGGAGAAAACGTCGGGTTGTGGTGGTTGGCGACTCTCTTCTGAGGGGGACGGAGGCACCCATCTGTCGCCCAGATAAGGCTTCTCGGGAGGTATGCTGCCTGCCAGGTGCCCGTATCCGAGACGTTACGGAGGGATTGTCGAGAATCATCCGTCCCTCTGACTACTACCCCATGCTACTCATCCATGTGGGAACCAATGATACTGCGAGAGGTGACCCTCTGCAGATCAAAGGTGACTACAGGGCTCTGGGAGCACGGGTGAAGGAGTTTGGTGCACAGGTGGTGTTCTCCTCGATCCTCCCGGTCAAGGGTAGGGGCCCGAGCAGAGACAGATGCATCCTGGAGGTGAATGCCTGGCTGCAGAGATGGTGTTACCAGGAGGGCTTTGGCTTCCTCGAGCATGGGGTGCTGTTTCAGGAAGAAGGACTGCTAGGCAGAGACGGACTCCACCTATCCAGGAAGGGAAAGAGCATATTTGGAAGCAGACTGGCTAACCTGGTAAGGAGGGCTTTAAACTAGGTTCAAAGGGGGAAGGTGACCAAGGCCCACAGGTAAGTGAAACTGAGGGAAACCTGGGGGAAGGGATGGAACTTGGGGGATGCTGGGGCTGTAACAGCAGGAATAAAAGAGAGGGTAGTTGGAACTGGGGGGTGGGGTCAAATAATTGTTTTTTATTTCCTGATGAAGTCATAATACCTCAGGCGAGTGGGGAAGGAGGACACCGGGAGAAATTGCAAGGAGGAAGATGCGATAGGAGGGAGAATCGACAGGGCAAAGTAGGGCAATGGGCCCGGTATCTTAGGTGCCTGTACACAAATGCGAGGAGCCTGGGAAACAAGCAGGAAGAATTGGTAGTACTGGCACAGACAAGGAACTATGATATAATTGGAATAACAGAAACGTGGTGGGATAACTTGCATGACTGGAGCACTGCCATGGATGGATATAAATTGTTCAGGAAGGACAGGCAGGGAAAAAGGGGGGGAGGAGTAGCGTTATATGTAAAAGAGCTGTATGACTGCTCGGAGCTCCACTATGAAAGTGGAAACAAGATGGTTGAAAGTTTGTGGGTTAAGTTTAGGGGAGAATGCAACAAGGGGGATGTTGTGGTGGGTGTCTGCTACAGACCGCCAGACCAGAAAGAGGAGGTGGATGAGGCGTTCTATGGACAACTAACAGAAGTTTCCAGATCATCGCAGGCCCTGGTTCTTATGGGGGACTTCAATTATCCTGATGTCTGCTGGGAAGATAATACAGCAGTGCACAGGCAATCCAGGAAGTTTTTGGAGAATATTGAAGACAACTTCCTAGTACAAATGCTGGAGGAACCAACTAGGGGCCTTGCACCTCTAGACCTATTGCTCACAAACAGAGAAGAATTGATCGGGGAAGTAGAAGTAAATGGCAACCTGGGCAGCAGCGACCATGAGATGGTAGAGTTCAGGATCCTGATCAATGGAAGGAAGGAAAGAAGCAGAACACACACCCTGGATTTCAGAAAAGCAGATTTTGGCTCCCTTAGGGAGCTGATGGGCAGGGTCCCATGGGAAGCTGATCTGAAGAGGAAAGGTGTCCAAGACAGCTGGCTGTATTTTAAAGAAACCCTGTTAAAGGCACAGGAAGATAACATTCCGATGTGCAGAAAGAACAGCAAATGTGGACGGCGACCAGCGTGGCTTAGCAGGGAACTCTGCAAGGAGCTGAAACATAAAAGGGAAGCTTACAAGAAGTGGAAGCTTGGACAGATGACAAGGGAGGCGTATAAAGATATTGCTCGGGACTGCAGGGATCAAATCAGAAAGGCCAAAGGACAATTGAAGTTGCAGCTAGCAAGAGATATGAAGGATAACAGAAAGGGGTTCTATAAGTATATCAGCAACAAGAAAAGGATCAGAGGTGGTGTAGGTCCCTTACTGAATGGGGCAGGCATCCTCGTGGAGGATGATGCGGAAAAGGCTGAAGTACTCAATGCTTTTTTTACTTCAGTCTTCACAGGGCGGGCCAGCTCCCAGGCTGCTACACGGGGTAACGCGGACTGGAGAGAAGAGTGGCCCTCGGTGATGGAAAGTCAGGTTAGGGAACACTTAATGAAATTGGATGTGCACAAGTCCATGGGGCCGGATGAACTGCATCCGAGGGTGCTGAGGGAGTTGGGGGAAGTGATTGCAGAGCCGCTGGCCGTTATCTTTGAGAACTCGTGGCGAACGGGGGTGGTCCCGGAGGACTGGAAAAAGGCAAATATAGTACCTATCTTTAAGAAAGGGAAAAAGGAGGATCCGGGGAACTACAGACCGGTCAGCCTCACCTCAATCCCTGGGAAAATCATGGAGCAGGTCCTCAAGGAATCCATCCTGAAACACTTGGAGGAAAATAGTGATCAGGAACAGTCAACATGGATTCACCAAGGGCAAATCGTGCCTGACCAACCTGATTTCCTTCTATGATGAGATGACTGGATTTGTGGATGCGGGAAGAGCCGTTGACATGGTATACCTTGACTTTAGCAAGGCTTTTGATACGGTTTCCCACAACATTCTCGTTGGCAAGTTAAGGAAGTATGGGTTGGACGAGTGGACCGTAAGGTGGATCGAAAACTGGTTAGATAAATGGGCTCAGCGGGTAGGAATCAATGGCTCGATGTCTGGTTGGCAACCGGTAACGAGTGGAGTGCCCCAGGGGTCGGTCCTGGGGCCGGTTCTATTCAACATCTTCATTAATGATCTTGATGATGGAATAGACTGCGTGCTTAGTAAGTTTGCGGATGACACCAAGTTGGGGGGAATGGTAGATACTCTGGAGGGCAGGGACAGGATCCAGAGAGACTTGGACAAATTGGAACAGTGGGCCGAAAGAAACCTCATGAGGTTCAACAAAGACAAGTGCAAAGTCCTGCACTTAGGACGGAAAAATCCCATGCACTGCTACAGGCTGGGGACCGATCAGCTAAGTAGCAGCGCTATAGAAAAGGACCTGGGAGTTATGGTGGACGGGAAGATGAATATGAGCCAACAGTGTGCCCTTGTTGCCAAAAAGGCCAATGGCATATTAGGCTGCATCAGTAGGAGTATTGCCAGCAGATCGAGGGATGTGATAATTCCCCTCTATTCGACACTGGTCAGGCCGCATCTGGAGAACTGTGTCCAGTTTTGGGCTCCCCACTACAGAAAGGATGTGGACAAATTAGAAAGAGTCCAGCGGAGGGCAACAAAAATGATTAGGGGGCTGGGGCACATGACTTATGAGGAGAGACTGAAGGAACTAGGCTTATTTAGTCTACAGAAGAGAAGACTGAGGGGAGATTTGATAGCAACCTTCAACTACTTGAAGGGTTGCTCCAAAGAGGAGGGAGCTAGGCTGTTCTCGATGGTAACAGAGGACAGAACAAGGAGCAATGGTTTCAAATTACAGCTGGGGAGGTCAAGGTTGGATATTAGGAAAATCTTTCTCACTAGGAGGGTGGTGAAGCATTGGAATGGGCTATCTAGGGAGGTGGTAGAATCTTCATCTTTGGAGATTTTTAAGGCTCGGTTAGACAAAACCCTGGCTGGGATAATTTAGTGGGAGTGGTCCTGCTTTTTAGCAGGGGGTTGGACTAGATGACCTCATGAGGTCCCTTCCAACCCTATTATTCTATGATTCTATAATTTTGTTTCCCGCTGGTGAACCTGCTCCACGTTGTCCTACCATGCACAAAGGGTATGTCTGCATTTCAATAAAATACTGGCAGCTAGCTCAGGTCAGCTGATTTTGACTGGGCTATAAAAACTGAAGTGTAGATCTCTGGGTTCCGTGTTTTCCCTGGGAATTGAAATTGGGGATGGGAGGGAGTTGAATTTACAGGGGGTAGGAGGGGGTGTGAGGGCCACTGATGTGGGGGGGGGGGGGCAAAGGGAGGCTGTATAGCACCACAGTAAAAACTTAAGTGTTTCTTGATCATTTTTTAGATTATTACACAAAGTTGTCTACTCAAGCTTTCTATGAAGCACTTTATCTACATCTTTCTAGTTTTTTTTGTCTTACAAAGGGATCTTTCAAAACTAGGTGCCTGGTCAACAAAATGGCAGATGAAATTCAATGTTGATAAATATAAAGTAATGCACATTTGAAAACATTTGAGAATCATTGGTGTGTAAATATATCTTAAGTGTCTGGACCCTACTGATGCTGTTTGTCAGTACGCTTCAGTCTGCAGGGTAGATCAAAGCATGATAGGAAATTGTTAGTGCCAGTCACTGGTGGCCATGTGGACATTTAATTTGTTGCAGGCTAGTGCAGGGTGGATTGATTTAAATCAAGGCCAATTTAAATCTGCAATTTAAATCACGAAGTGGAAAGCTTCAGTTTGAATGATAAGTTTTAATCTACACTTCCATTTGTACATTCTCTATTTTCCAGTGGAAAGTGCATTCTCATTGCTTGATATAACCATTAAAATGTTGATTTGTAGCTAGTTAGAGCCTCTACACTGGACTTGGTAGCTTTTTGCTACTTAGGAGGATACACTTTGTTGTATACATTTTAAAACAATTATGTAGCTTAATATTGCTCGCTGCTACACTGTTTAACGTCCACCCTCGGGGTGTTATTCGTCGAGGGGTGTGAGCGGACGATGGGTTCTTTGTCCACCGGGATAATACCGGTAGCCCGGCCTTGATCCGATGGAAGGGAGGAGGCACTAACAGGTACATTAGCGGTCAGGGGGATCAAATAATAGAGGGTTGAACCGATCCAGCCGATAACCCAGACGAACATTAAGGGAACCGAATACTGTTCCCTCAGGGGGAGAAGTGAGAATGAGAGAGGAGTAAGAGAGATCAATAGTGACAGGGGAAGTATCAGCGGAATCAGGAGAGTTATGAATAAAAGATATTTATTTTTGATCACCATGATTACAACGAATCTGAAGCTTTTCCTTGCGAGAAATCTCTTAGACAAGTTTTGATGATTATATAATTGCAGAGTTACACTGTTTCATTATTATGCTCTTATGCTGCAGCAGGTCTTAAAGACAAAGATTCAAAAATAAATGCGCATTAATTAGTTAATTGCTAGAGCTATTCTTATTACACTGTGTCTGGCTCTTATTTACGAGGAGACGCAGTCTAATCACCTGTACTCCCAGGAACCGGGGTGCTAATCTACTTGATCTTTAACCTTATACCTTTCCCCCGTACTCTTGGGGACCAGGGTGCTAAACTACTTTAGCCCTTACACCAGGACTCGGGGTGCTAAGACTTCAGTTACCGTTTCATGTTTCATATGTTTCATATACCTGTAGCTACTTTCAACCAGCCTTCATCAAGGCCTGTTGCAGTTTCTTAATTCTCACCGAACTCTTACCGACGTGTCAGTTCCGTCACTCTCGAGGATCAGGTGCTGACCTTTCTCTGATGAGCTCGTACCTACATGCCAGTCCCGTCACCTTCGAGTATCGGGTTCTGACCTTTCTCTGGCTACGGATAGAGCTCACTGGCTTTCAAGGCCGAGGCCTTGGGGCGTCTTAACTCTACCGTACCTTGGCTACAGACAGAGCTCACTTGCTTTCAAGGCCGAGGCCTTGGGGCGTCTTAACTCTGTCCTGCCTTCTGTCCGATTTGACTGTCTCCAGAGCTGGTATTTATAGGGTTTTTAGTCCCCTGTGCCCCTCCTGTTTGTTCCAGCGGTTCCCACGTTCTTACACCTTATCTGCAGGGAGCTCTTTGCAACATCGTCAGCAGTTCCCACACTCTATCTGCAGGGAGCTCTTTGCAACATAGTTTCTTAGTTTCTTAGGTTTTTAGTTTGCAGAGTTGCAGGTGCATGCTATGTGACGTCCGAGTTCTTGGCATTGGTTCAAGTGAGTTGTTATGTTAAGACCTTTGAAAATTGGTTCAGGCTTGGGCCTTCTCTTGCTAACTACTACTCCTAAACCTACTTATCTCTAGTGATATAAATTCCCATTAACTAAACCCACTTTCTACAAATATTTTAAGATTTTTATTCATGTATATATTTTAGTATGTTGGAAAATGGTGAATAGCAATCTTAAATGTCTGGCATACATAAACCTCACTGTTTTTTCTGTATGCTGGAGAGTACATTTTCATGGTAGACCGAGTCATAAATATTTATAATCTGAGTACCAAACCAATCTGTGTTCAGGTAGGAAGAAACTATAAAACAGGAGTATGAGACCCTTCCTAAAGTGGGATCAGTGGATGATCCTGGTGAGATGTAGGATGGTGTCTTTGAAGTCTGAGGCTTGGTCACAACATCTGTGGTGACTTTGCCAGCCTCTTGCACCCAGTTCCCCAACCCCTGGATCTCCACAAAATCAAGTCCTTTGTACAATACACAACCTTTGTGCCATATTTGTTAAACTTGATCTCAAATGATAGCTATATTCCTCCAATTCTTTCTTTATCTCAAAAAGCAGTCTTTAACTCAAAGATTTCATTGAGACTCATGGATTCTGTTTGGGGTTTTTTTAGTTGAACTGGTTTAAAAGGTTCTAATATGGCAAGGCCTAAACATGTTGTTTTGTATTATATTCAGTTTTAATTGTAAACAATTTAAAAAAAAAAAAAAAAAAGAAAAATATATTGTAATTTAAAGACCAATAAAAATCCGGTTGAAATGAAATCTGGGTTTATTTGTGGGTTTTGTTTTTGTTTTTAATATCATGTAATCCTGCCTGGGCCACTTCACGTAGATCTACAGCACAGCTTGCTGTGAATGTTATCAGCTGAAGATATAACTTTTTTCGCTCCCCATTTTTTATAGGTTGCACAATGGACTCCGTGGATAAAACAATCAATAGCTACCTTGATGTCTGGTTCGGGCCAAGGGGTAAGCTGTTCATTTTATAAATATATACATTTAATTTATAGAGCCAAAGTTCAAATGCAGTTATTGGAGTATAGAAACTGCCACACTGGAGGAAACTGGTGGTCTAATGTGCTGAGCTTGGCCCTAGCTGGTGTGCAAATTGTGCAAAACTATGATGTTTAGAGAAGAGGGCTGCTTGTGCTGAGTGATCAGCTTGTGATTTGAAGAATGACAGACCTTTATCAGTACTAATATACTGCTATTCTGATTCCTAGAAGTGTCAACCTGTTTCTTGCTCTTACTCCGCTAATTGCCTCAACAATACCCTGCAATGTAAAATTCTACAAATTAATTAATTGTTGCATGAAAAATACCCTGTTTTGAAGTTCTCTCTTCATCAAGTATCCTCTTTTAGTGAGGGAGAAGGTAAATAGGAGTGTCTGACTGATCCTCAGTAGTGTTCATTGATTAAAATAACTGTCATATCTGTTTTTCGAATGAATTATTTTTGGTCTAAATTTCTTCTCATGTCCCTGCTACTTTATGCCTCTAATCAGTTTTGCATCCCTTTCTTCTTTCCTTCTTGAGATGAGGTGAAGAAAGGAATGCCATAGTCTAGCTGAAGAGATTCTGTTTCATGTACTGACATTATAATACACTACATATTTATTTGTTACTGCATATCTAAACAATTTGCCAGCTTCCCCTCTCAAACCCAACCTCCCTACCAAGCTTTAAGGTTTCACCTTAAGATATGTCTACACTACAATCATAAGGTCTGATTGCATCTCACACGGACATACCTAAGCTAGCTTTCATCTAGCTTGCTCAGGTACCGGAGCAGTTGAAACTGTAACTACATGGGTGTCCATGTGGGCTAGCTGCCCAAGTAATTCCTGAAGCTTCTGGGTTTGTGCAGCCTGTGCTGCTGCAGCTCCCAGGTAAAGCTAGCTCAGCTAAAATAAAGTTCATTGGGCTCAGTCTCACTCTGTGACCACAGTGTAGCTCATTCTCCAGGCTATAGTACGGCTTCTGAACTCCACTAAAGTAGAGCTGGAGACTGTTCTCTGCTATAGGGTATCTAAACTGATTTTTTTCTGGGCTTTTATTAAACTGTATTTTGACAAGTGTGGTTTTAATCCCATTGATAGACAAGCCTTTATGGAAAGAGACAAGCTGCCTCCTTCTCCATGACTACTTCCTTATGTGTATTTCTGTCCAAAATGTGACTTTTGTAAAAAGGCCATCAAATTATTTGTCTGAATAGTTTTATATCCATATCAGGTTCACTGCTTTAAAATGTCTTCTGCTTGCCAGTCTTGCAAACTCCCCCTGGGATCAGACTGTCAAACAGCGCTGTTTTCCTTCTCATGCATCATCACAAATAAAAAGGTTCCAAAAAGCAAATGATGCTGGAATAACACTTACATAAAATCAGTGTCCTCTTTGAGTTTGCATTGGCGTAACTTACCAATTGGAATACAGGATGTGATGCACAATAAGGAATGCAGTTCCTTCTCTGTCATCCTGGTTCCTGTTTTATTTCTAGAAGGAATAAAAACAGCAAGAATGTACTTTTATTAATATAGTAAGCTGATATGACTGAAAACTGGCTACATTGCTGATACATATATTGGGACTTTCAGGGCGAGGGCAAGAAACAAGCAAACAGCATGGTGAAGTTTATCCACTTTAAAAGTTATTCAGAATCTTCTTCTGTCCCAAATATAAAGATTGACTTTAAGTAATAGCTTGAAAACCCTAGCAGTGATAACTCCATTTTAAAAGCAATGTTTTTATTAGGAACAGCATGACTTGTATTTGGCTTAGCAACAGTGTGATTAATTGAAACCTTGCTCTGTCTGAAAGTTTATTGTGCAATTCAGAACAATCAGCACGTCTAGTAAGTTCATTTGCTATTGTTGCATTTTCAAGCATTCACATTGGTTCTTGTTAGGTGGCTATTATCATCAACCTCGTCAGGGAAAATATTTTTCTCAATGTTTATAAATGCATCCATTTAACTAAATCGAGGTGGTAATTTTTTGTATTTCTTTTTCATTCTATTCCAGATCCCAGAGTAAAAGGGTGGCTTCTTCTGGAAAACTATACACCTACTTTTATCTTCTCTGTCTTATACTTATTAATCGTATGGATAGGACCAAAGTACATGCAGAAAAGAGAACCATTCTCATTCAGGGGAATTCTAGTGGTCTATAACCTTGGACTTACGCTACTGTCTCTTTATATGTTTTATGAGGTAGGAGGGGCTTTTTGGTTTATTTTTTTGGCAGTACCCTGATTGACTCCCTCTTGCACCAAAAATACTGTCTGTTGTACATATTGTTCTCCTAAACTTCGTAAAATAACTGCCAAAATTCTTCAGTGGTCATTTCTCCAAAGAAAACAGTGTTATTACTGAGCTCATATGAGCACTTCCGTTAATACACTTGAGGATGGTGCACAAAATCTGTACAGACTCAACAGCAGAATAAATTCTGAAATGGGTGGCTTTCTCTCAGCGCACAGTAGAAGAAGAAAACCCAACTGTCTTGATTCATTATAGTCTGCAAGTAAACCTTGGTATTTGAGGAGGTCCTAAAAGCTAATGTCAAATCAGCTTGTTCTAGTGTGGATTGCCCAAAGAATGGGGTAGCAACATCACTTCTCACTAGGGAGTACGATATACAATTTTGTTTAAATGTATTAGATACTCACCTTATTCTTTGCTTTTGCATGTTTGAGAATCATATCTTTGGAATCATCTTAGTTGTTCCAAATCAGAAACATGTTAACACTTGGAATTCCACTGATAATTTTTACAGAATTAAAATCAGAGTATTTAATAGAGTTGCCTCAGGTTTGAGTAACACTGTGTCTGTTTTGCTTAACAAGATAAAGACCCAGAAATTGTAAATTCCATCCTGTCCCATGAGCCAGATCAGTAAGAATGTTCACAGTTAATACATTGGGGTTAAATGTTTTTCAGTACATGCTTAAAAAGTGATGAACTTTGTTTTTAAAAAAAAAAAAAAAAAAAAAGTTCACGCTTTGTATCTGTTACTTAATTGTGTAAATGTGATAAGTGCGTGTATTGTCCAACATTTTATGCAGATATATTTAATGATAAATTAAGCAAAAGCATTATCACTACAGACTTCATGACAACATCTTAATCTATGGCATATATATATAACTGCAGATTTCTTTGGCATTATAGTAAATGTAGATAAAATTCCCATTGCAACTGGTCTCTGCTCTCCTAGCACTGAGTAATACTTACATTTTCCACATGAAGATCTTGGGTAAGAGGATGGCCTAGTAACTATTAAGAAGTATTTTCCTTCACTGTCTGTTGGTGAACTGGGAGACCTGGGTGCTGTTCTTGGATCTGCCACTGCTTGCCCAGTGACCTTGGGCATGTTACTTTCTCTTTCTGTGCATCAGCCTCCCCATCTGTAAAATGGGGAGGATGATATTGACATTCTTTATTAAAGTGGTTGAGATCTACTGATGAGAAGCAATATGTGAGCTAGGTGGTGGCGGTTTTTTTTAAATTGCTTTTACATAAGTTATTCACTCTCAATAAACTATTCCATAAACTTTTATGATGTAAAGCTTTTATAGTTATGACCGTTGATCTACCTTTATTTTTCATAACAACTGCCCCTCCCACATTAAATCCAATTTGTCTTGTCAATTCTGCTAAATCAGAACCGCAGGTAATTGTTAGCGTACAACTAAGACAACATCCCCAACTAAGGTGTGATGAAAGCTAACCAATATGGCTTTCTGTCTTTTAGAATTGACCACATACACGTAACTAGAACATTAATAGTATTTTTATTAAAGTATTTCATATCTTTATCATAAGATTTAAACCACATTGTTTTGAGGAATAAATTACTGTCTGAATAATTCATTCTAATAGTGGAGCTGAACTATTGTGCTAAATGTATCTGAGAGAGACTTAGAGAAATATACATTTATATTATCAGTAGCATTATAGATGAAAAGAACTTTAGTAAGGATTTGATCTTCAGTGACTTTAAAATAAAATCTTGCACTCAAAGAAAAAAAATAAATATACCTAAACCTTTACAACATGTGTACCCTAAATGATGACTTTAACTATGTGAGAGTGGTGCGATATAGTGGGTAGAGCAGAGGATTGAAAGTTAAATTCCTGAGGTCTAATACCATCTCTAATACTGATTCTCTTTCTGATTTGGGCAAATTGTGTCATCTTTCTGCATCTGTAAAACGGGAATAATATTTTCTTTGGTTCTTTACAGAAATGTTAAGGATTGACTCTTTCTTTTTTAAGGCACTTCTGAAATGAAAAGCTGTAAATTCTCAGTAGTAATAAATACTATAGTAGTTGATCTTGTAATTTGTCATAAAGCAGCCAAGTCCATTTCATTCTAGCTTTTAGATTTTTTATCCTCTATTTTAAAATCTTCATTTTGAAGAGGAGAATCACCAAGACATTATGGTCCCAGGCAAACATTAGTCTTTAAAAGTGCCACAAGACTCTGTTGTCTTAATAATGTTGTTAATCTTTGAAAGTTGCTCTTGAGTGTCTGTAGTTTAGATAATGACCACTCTTACAATGTGAAATATTAAGTTATACATTAAGAATTTTCATTGATTTCAGTGATGCAGAAACAAAATTTTAAAAAAATGAAAACAGACAGAAGATAGTAAGAGGCTATAACTTCTTAACAGATTATCTGTAGTGTATTCACTTTGTTCATAAATATTCTCATAGACTCTAAGGTCAGAAGTGACCAATATGATCATCTAATCTGACCTCCTGCACAATGCAGGCCACAAAACCTCACCCACCCATTCTTGTTGTTAAAGTCCTCAAGTCATGGTTTAAAGACTAAGGTACAGAGAATCCACCAGCAAATGAGTTGACTCATGTCCTATGCTACAGAGGATGGCAACCCCTTACCCCCCTCCCCCATGCTTTTGCCAGTCTGCCCGGGGTGGGAGGGGGAATTCCTTCCTGACTCCAAATATGGCAGTCAGTTAAACCCTGAGAATGTGGACAAGATTCATCAGCCAGACACCCAAGAAAGAATTCTTTGAAATAACTCAGAACCCAGCCATCTAATGTCCCATCTCGGCCACTGGCATATCCACCACCAGTAATCAAAGATCAGTCAATTGCCAAACTAGGCTGCCCCAGCATACCATCCCCACATCCCTCCAGAAATTTATTAAGCTCAGTTTTGAAGCCATCTAGGTTTTTTGCCCCCACTGCAGTCCTTGGAAGTCCATTCCAGAGCTTAGTTCTCCTCTGATGGTTAGAAATTTGCTCTGGTTCTTCAGAATTAAATTACTTCACTGATGATTTTGAACAGCATTTTTTAAAATTGCCTTATAGAGTGATTAACTTTGTGTAATTAACATCACATATTCTATGCATTTCTGATGGAAACTGCTCTTTCACTCTGCTGCAGTTTCTTTTGTTGGCAATTCTATTTCACAAGAAAAAACATGCTCATGATCTAGCATTGATCAAATCGTTACGAAAAAGAGTTGAACTTAACCCGAATTCCTGCCAAATTGAAAATAAAGCTACAGGAGTACAAACAAGGAGTCCTATGGCACTTTTAAAGACTAACAAATTTATTTATCACATGAGCTTTCACACGTGAAGATCCCACTTTGTCAGATGCTTGAAGAGTTTCCGAATTGCCACTGAAAAGTATGGAGATTCCTAGATCCTGAGTAGTATGGGTGATCTACTTATGCTATAAACACAAGATTAGTGAGTCAAGACTTATCACAGAGCCAGCATTAAGGTGACCTGGCCTCATTGCCTGTAAACAGCTCAGAAAGTAGGTGTGGGGGACTACTTAGTAAACTGTTGTACATCAAATGATAACACAGAATTGTGCATATTGTGTGGGCAGTAACATTAATATAAACAATGTCAGCCCAGTACTTGAAGCTATGTAAATAATATATCTGAGAACAAGAACAATTACTCATCAGGGCCATGTGTCCCATATGTGGCTAGTTCCTTAATTGTCCTTTTAATACGTGCTGAAATAATGCAGATCTAATCAATGTGGATAAAAGGAACTTGAGTAAGATAGAAATGGCAAGCCTGGTTTTTCATGTTTAGAAAAAGCGGCATATTTTGAGCACTTCTGGAAACAGATGAGTAGCAACTATTCAAAATAATCTTTGACTACAGGTCCATTCTTCTCTTTAAATGGCTGCATCAGAACTTTACTTAAGCGGATGTTTAATTACAACTTTCAAAAACTCAACACTTTGGATTGCACAACTCAAGCCTACCACTGATTCTGGAGGAATAGCTTATGGTACGTACAGTTGGTGACTGAAGCAAATCTTCTTTAATTGGAATAAATCCAGAGTAAATGTCACGGTTATTCCTCCATTTTGATGGCCTCTTAATGAGAATTATGTACTGAATTATACACAGGGTGTTGAAACCAGGTTTTATGCTTCCTGGCTACCTTGAGGCCACTAAAGAATCCATCCAGGCTTTTCAGTCTGCAGTTTTTCAGAACTCTTTCCACTCTGTCATAATTATGGTCTTGATGTAGCACTCACTGGCCACAAATGTAGCTGGTTCTTTGGCATGTTGCTGCTCTTTAAATGCATGTACACACAGAGATCAGATGTCTCTTCTTGGACGAGAAATATAATAGTAGAATTGTATTCTGCTTATAGGAATGCAGTTGTTTACGTGACAAAGCAGAATAGATGAATCTATTACTGGTTTTTGTGGGGGCGGGGGAGAGGTGGGCATTGTGTGTGTGTGTTTGTTTTTGCTTATATTTGCATGCAACGCCGAAGCTGCCCTTCTCAATAAGAGTTTTTCATTCATGGTGCTCAGTTTGATTCTTTCATCCATGTCATTCATAAGAAGACCTCAAATGTATGTTATGCTGTATAATTAAATGTGTATTATAAATGGTGATGTTAGTGGTGGTGATAAAAAAAAAAATGGGGACACAAACTGAATTTGGATTTTATTTTGTTTTTAAAATAAAACTGTGACTGTTCCAAGGCACTTCCTGTATTTTTATTTTTTTTTTAAAAAAAATACAGGAACAAATAATGATGCTTTCTGTACTCAAGGAAAAAATTGACATTAAAAAGGGGTTGGGCTATTTAAGTTGTTAACTTCTACAAGACAGTCCTAATAGAGTACCTCCTCTCCAGTTCTGAGGTACATGCTAGTGAACTAACAACTCTTATCTTGCATGCAAGATGGAAGGGTCCCAGAGCTTGAGGTCTAGCCCAAACCCAAATGTTTACACTGCAATTAAACAGGCCATTAGTCTGAGCCCCGCGAGCCCAAATCATAGCATGGGCCAGCTGTGGGTATTCAATTGCAATGTAGACATACTCTAGAAGGCTAGAAACAACCAGACATAACCCATTCAGTTCAACAAATTTAGTGGCAACGGGAAAAGAAATGAAAAGTTACAAATTGGCTCAAATTGTTAATATACATTAATAAACATGCCAGCATTGAACGGGTTAGTATTTAAAGTAACCTTGAAGAATCAACATGGAACAAAATATTAACTACTAATGATTTCAGGCAATAAATATTTTTGAAAATGTGAATAATTTGACATAATGAAGAAAAGGTGAACTATTTCCAAAGAACTAAAATCATCACCATCATTTGAATTCAGTATCTTTTTGAAGTGTAAGGCATGGTGTGATCTTAGTACATATCTCTCAAAATGTTCAGGTATTATTTTTGCCATTAGAAGGTACTCGGAATGTAACATAAGGCCTCTAAAACTGCAGCGGTTTCCTTTTCCTAGTTCATATTCTGTGTACATAATTATTTTTTGTTTTTTTCAAAAAGCCAGAAAATGAAATTATTTTTTAGATATTTTCTGCAGAAGTGGGGAACTTAATTAGCTTAAAAATGGTTTTGTGCTCTGTCTAAAACAAATGTGTTTAAAAACACACAAAAGTCTTTCAGAACTTGATGGGGACAGTACCTTTACCTATCCTGTTTAGTCCAGGACTCATTAAATGGAAGAGGAGGGAAGGTGGGGAAGAACATGAAACTGTTGTTAACTTGGCTTTCAGTCACTACCATGATTCAGTTACTGTATGAGGCTTAAATTGTAACCTAATGATCAATTCTGGGGGATCTGAATGTGAGAATAAAATTGCTGTCATGATTCAGATGTACTTTAAAGTGCAATGTTTTCATGAGATGACACCTTGTTCTTTGACCTTGTCAGCTGGTGACAGGAGTATGGGAAGGAGGATACAATTTCTTCTGTCAGGATACACACAGTGGAGGTGAAGCTGATATGAAGGTAACATTATTTGTTAGAAATCTCAATTGTTACTTTAAATTTTCTCTTTTCATCTGAGTGAGGCGCAGAACATGATATATCTGTATCCACATTTAAACAAGCTTCCCCCTCCCCACCCCCACCCCACTGTTCAGACTTGTTTTTCACAGAGAGCATAACAGAAATATGTAAGAACATAGAACAGCCATACCAAAGATTCATTTAGCCCAGTATCCTGTCTTCCGACAGTCGCCAAAGCCAGGTAGTTCAAAAGGAATGAATAGAACAGGGTGAGGGATCCATTCCATCAGCCATTCCCAGCCTCTGGCAAGCAGCAATCCTTGCCTGTTCTGACTAATGGCTACTGATGAACCTATCCACCGTGAATATATCTAGTTCTTTTTTTGAATCCTGCTATAGACTTGGCCTTTATGACACCCTCTGGCAAGGAGTCCCACAATTTGACTGCATTGTGTGAAGAAATACTTCCTTTAGTTAGTTTTAAACCTACTGCCTATTCATTTCTTTTATGACCCCTAATTTTTATGTTATGAGAAAGAAACAATAACAAAAGTCATTCTGTTAACTTTTTTTTACTGCTGCTGCACATTGAGTAGATGTTGTCAAAGAACTATCCACAATGATTCCAAGATCTCTTTCTTGAGGGTAACAGCTAGTTTTAGATTCCACTGATGAGTCTTGTCCACATGCTAAGGGTTTAATTGATCACCATATTTGGGGTCGGGGAGGAATTGGGCAGATTGGCAAAGTCTGTGGGGGGTTTTCATCTTCCTCTGTAGCATGGGGCATGGCTCACTTGCTGGTTGGTTCTCTGTACCTTAAAGTCTTTAAACCATTATCTGAGGACTTTAATAACTCAGTCATAGGGTAGAGGTTTGTTACAGGAGTGGGTGGGTGAGGTTCTGTAGCCTGCATTGTGCAGGAGGTCAGACTAGATGATTATGTTGGTCCCTTCTAACTTTAGAGTTTGAGTATATAATTGGGATTATGTTTTCCAATGGGCATTTATCAACATTGAAGTTCATCTACCATTTTGTTGCCCAGTCATCACCCAATTTGGTGAGATTCCTTTGTAACTCTTCACGCTCTGTTTTGAACTTAATTATCTGGAGTAGCTTCCTATCATCAGCAAATTTTGCCATCTCACTGTTTACCCTTTTTCCATATGTTTTATGAATTCATTGCACAGTGCTGACCCCAGTACAAACTCCTGGAGAACACTATTTACTTCTCTCCATTCGGAAAACGGACAGTTCATTCCAACGCTTTGTTTCCTATCTGTTACTGATCCAGGAGATTTCTCTTATGCCCGCCTTTGATGAGGAACTTTTCAAAGCCTTCTGAAAATCAAAGTGCACAATATCAATTGGTTCCAAAGGGGTTGCCATGTTAGTCTAGTTCAGCAAAACAAACAAGGAGCCCTGTGGCACTTTTAAAGACTAACACATTTATTTATCACATAAGCTTTCGTGGGAGAAAATCCCACTTCATCAGACGCTTTCTGACAAAGTGGGATTTTCTCCTATGAAAGCTTATGCAATAAATAAATTTGTTAGTCTTTAAAAGTGCCCCAGGGCTCCTTGTTTGATATCAACTGGATTACCCTTGTCCACATGCTTGTTGACCCCCTCAAACCATTCTGTTAGATTGGTGAGCATGATTTCCTATTAAAAAAACCATGTTGACTCTTCCCCAAAAAGTTGTGTTTATCTGTGTCTGATGATTCTCTTCTTTAGTATAGTTTCAACCAATTTGAACTGAGGCTTACTTACTTGTCATTGCCAAGATGACCTCTGGAGCCTTTTTTTTTTTGTTGTTGTTAAGGTGGGGGGAGGGGGTGTATATTAGCTATCCTCCAGTCATCTGCCACAGAAACTGATTTAAATGATAGGTTACATACCACAGTCAGTAGTTCTGCAATATTGCATTTGAGTTCCTTCAGAACTCTTGAGTGAATACCATCTGGTTCTGGTGACTTATTACTGTTTAATTTATCAGTTACTTCCAAAACCACCTCTAATGGGATGGGATGGGATGTCTGGGTTGGTTCCTCTGATTTGTCATCTAAAAAGATTAGCTCAAATTTGGAAATCTCCCTCACATCCTCAGCCATGAAGACTAATGCAAAGGATTTATTTAGTTTCTCTGCAGTAACCTGGTCTTCCCAATTATATTTTTATACTTCACTTGCCAGAGTTTATATTCCTTTCTATTTTCCTCTATAGGATTTAACTGCCACTTTTTAAAGGATACCTTTTTGCCTTCAACTGCTTCTTTTACTTTGTTGGCTAGCTACAGTGGCACTTTTTTGGACCTCTTACTATCTATATCTATATCGATATATAAAATATATATATATTTTTTTAATTGGGGTATACATTTAAATTGAGCCTCCCTTAGGGTGTCTTTAAAGTTTCTGTGCAGCTTGCAAGGATTTCACTTTTGGCATGTAGCTTTTTAATGTCTCTCTTACTAACTTCTTCATTTTTGTGTTGTTCCCCTTTCTGAAATGAAACGCTACTGTAGTGGGCTGCTTTGGAGCTCCCCAGCCCCCCACAAGGATGTTAAATTTTATGGTAACTCTAACCAAACGGCTCAGGTATGGTAAAGATTCTGCCTTGTGTCTCAGTGCACCATAGGGAGCCTCATAAAATGTACTTTGTCATCCTTCTGTCTCAACTATAGTTGCCTTCTTAGACTAGGTCCTCTTACAAAAAACCTGATGCAAGGAATGAGCTGAGCTTTCCAATGGATCACCATAAATATCTAATAGTAGTGAGATGTATTTTTGTTGACATGAGAGCACTGCAGAGTAATCAAACCCAAATGCTGTAAAATATCACTCCTGAATTGATTATTTTTTCCTTCCTCTCCATCTAGATCATACGTGTCCTTTGGTGGTACTACTTCTCCAAGCTCATCGAATTCATGGACACCTTCTTTTTTATTTTGAGAAAAAATAATTACCAGATCACTGTTCTTCATGTCTTTCACCATGTGACCATGCTGAATATTTGGTGGTTCGTTATGAACTGGGTGCCTTGTGGTCACTGTAAGTATTGTGAGGGAGAGAACTGACAACAGAGACTTAGGTTGTTTTCACTGAAGACTAAATTGTGCCACAGGATTTTGACTACAGGATCTGGCCCATCTTGCTTAAACATCACCACAAAAATTGTTGATTTATTAAATTACAAGGAATACCAATATTGCAGATATTAAGTTGCCTATAAGGCCTTTTCTGCTGTAACTGAACAGTGTAAATGTTTAATTGTAGAATAGTGGTTCTGAGCCACTGTGTCAGGACACATTACTGTGTCACCACACAGTGGTAAGTATATTTCGGAGAGTTGGGTAGATGGCTGGATTTGGCCTGGGGAGGGTGGGCTGGTGTGTCCTGTAGGGTCACGATATGTCACCAAGTGCATCGCGACCTACAGAAGGTTGAGAACTGAAGAGAATAGGTTTCGCAGGAGGTACAATATATTCACCAGCTACTCTAGAGTGGCTCTGACACCTGTCAGCTTTGCATACTTGCTTTCACAGCATGTGCAAATACTCGAGCAAAGCTTCCAAGGAGAAACAGGTTTTTAAGTCAGGCTTGGAAACCTGTTGCAGGTATGTGTAAGGCCACTAATAATGACTGCTAGAGATCAAACCATTGTCTCTGAGGTCATCAAACTATTTTCACTCGGTGCCTTTCCCTTTAATTTTATCCCATTATGTGGGTGACAATAAATTATTTCAGTTAAAAATCTTTGTCCCCTGGGTACTTGTGAACTTGACTGAATGCTTTTTTGCTTCTTCCCATGTCGTCTCTTGTTTAAAACCATACTAAATACTGCTATCCTCTGGCAACCTCACTTGGATTCTTTTAATTTCAGTTAAAAGACATTGTTTCTAAAATGTGTTTACTGTTGCCTCCCTCATATTTTTAAGTTAATGTAGAGGAATAGCCTAGCTTAGCTGTGGGTCAGTGATCTTATTGTTAGACTAGCTTTGCTGAAGGAAAGTTTGTACAGGATCAGTCTGTCCCCAGTGTGGTGTGTGTATAAGAAATACCAGCTGTGTGGCCAGAAAAACTACATTCCTCAAAGCCCTTCTTAATTCAGAGCAGAACAGTACAGAAACTGCATTTATTTCTTATCAATATGAGCAAGTTGTATTTAAGTTTAGAAGTGTGCATGAGTAATTGTTTTTGAGAAGTGGTTTTCAACATTTTTTTCATTTGTGGATCCCTAAAAACCTTCGAATGGAGGTGCGAACCTCTTTGAAAATCTTAGACATAGTCTATGGATCCTTACAGGCCTGTGGACCTCACCCCTGTTCTAGAGAAGTCAGGCACCTATTTGTGCAGCTTTTACTGTTGTAAACCTAAGACAATCACACACTAAAAAGATCTTGAAAAGGCTTGATGACTCCCTGTTGTCATTGGGGGGTTTTTTCAAGCTAGCTCTTCTACTTGGACCTTGCTAGCACTATTCAATTGAGTGATAGGCAGCTAAGGTTTAAAATCCGTTCGTGACAGAGAAGCCACTGTAAACAAAAGGAAATAAAATGGACAAACTGAACTGTTTGAAAATCCCTGGAATTTTGTGACTTGTAACCAGAAGCAGATGCCTTGGTTCAGTGAAAATGCCTGGCCAAGGAGGACAGGCCTAAAATGAGACCCGTGAAGCACCTCCACCCTCTTACCACCTCAATTTTTATGAGAGGACAGGGTATTGAAATGAACAAAATCCCTAGTTGGGTATGTGAAGCAAACACGTAGGGGTGGAGGGTTGGCACAAAAGGCACTCATCATGTGCAAAGGCCCTTGAGCTTATTGCTGATTTGTCTACTGGAGAGACTGACTCTTTTAGCCTTTTGTTTTGGGGAAACTGATACTGTTAAAGGGCAGCAGGACCTTTTTAATTGTCTCCATCTGTGGCCAACCCTGTTGGCACATGGAACCTGAATAGTGCTAACGTGTGTTCAAGAATAAAATGTCTCTTTCTTCTCTCCATTTTAGCATACTTTGGTGCCACTCTTAACAGCTTTATCCATGTCCTCATGTACTCCTACTATGGATTGTCTGCTATTCCAGCTATGCGTCCATATCTGTGGTGGAAGAAATACATCACTCAGTGCCAGCTGGTGAGTTATTCAGTCTTTTGTTCCCCCCAGACTTCTCTGGAGCTGGAAGAGCTCTTTTTCCCTGCTTGTAATAAAGGGAGTGGATTTTAATTTCTTGACTGAAACTAATAAACTAGGGGAGGGAATTTAGTATTGTGCTTAACATAATGCAGGCTTCTTGGCAGCCATCATAACAGAACAGTAGTTTGCAATGAGAAGACTGGTGATGCATCTGTGCCATCTTCTCTGATTTGCAGCTAAATTTATTCCAGTGTCGTAGATGTGATTGTGTAGTGAGAATACTGGGGGAAAACTAAATTTATTCTCAACCATGCTGAGCCGACACCTTAAGCATTTGTTGGTCATTGATGGATGCTGTGTAACAGACAAGCAGCTGCATATGACTCAGTCACAGCTAATGAGGCTCTTTATTCGAATCCTGAAAAATAATTGTCTTTCTGCCTGATTTTTATGTGCAGTGGGTTAATGGTTCTTTAAATACTGTTAAGTATTTCTATTTTTCAGCTGCACCTTAAGTAGATGTTTTTAATCACTTTTGCAATTTTGTGTTGTATTTCTTCCCACATCCATTTGTATTGTTTTTCTTAGCCCCACTGCTGGTGCCTAGGTGGTTTGTGTACAACATGTGACAAAGAAGAAAAATAGCTGAGCGAAGTGTTCACATGTGTAGTGATAGCAAGAAGACGTTGCTCTTACATAATACCTATAATCTGTAGGTATCAAAACACTGAAGGATGGCATGGACAGACCTGCAAATAGGTTCAATTTGATGAGACTTTATTGGCATGGCAACCTGTACAAGTGTTTCCAAAATGGGGGAAAGGAGACACACACATGCCTTGCCCTGCCCTGCCCCGCCCCACTGGTTTCTCTTGGAGATCAGTGCAGCTGCGCACTGTTGAAAGTTTGATTCCCTGGGTCCATATTTCAGGAGTGTTCATTCCTGATCCAGTGGCAGATTGCTGTATAGCGTGAGGCTGGCTATGCCATCTTTCTCCCAGAAGCAGGCACAGTTTCTCCTCATCGCTTTTGTCTTTTGGACACCTAGGCCAGTGCCTACTGCCTCCTGGGAGCCCTGGAAATGCAGTCATGACTGCCCTGTTGAGGCTGGGAGTGTTCTGTTTCCCTGCAAGATAGAGAAAACTCTTTTGATTTTTAAATAAATTGTCTTGAATCTTTTAACCTCCCTGGAAAGGTGAAACTTGCTTAAGTCCCTCTGCAGCACTGAATTCCTGAATGGTGTGTGCTCAGGCTGAGAAGCCAAGCAGAGGTTCCTGTGCACTGGCTGAAAAGGCTGCCATGGTGGCTTCAGGTATCCCAGCACAGATGTCCCAGGGGAGGGAGCCCAGAGAGCCATCACGGGGTCCCAGGTAGATGTCACCTTTCCACCCACATTGAGCCCAAATGCTTCTCTATATACAGGTGGAGATAGATTTTACCCTTTAAACCATTTAATAAAAATAATTCATACACAAGATTCACTCAGTGCTTTGAGATGAAGCAACTTTTATTAAAATCCTTATGCCCGACAAAGACAAATTCTCTTCAGGCTCACTTTAGCGACCATTTTGCCTTGTTTAGAAATTATTTCACTAATTCTTGATTTGTCTTATTTCCCCCTATCTTGTCACTACTATGTTCTATTGATTTTCCTCTTTCAGACTCAATTTGTCTTGACAATCTTCCAGACAAGCTGTGGTGTTGTTTGGCCATGTGCCTTCCCTATGGGGTGGCTATATTTCCAGATCTCCTATATGATTTCTTTGATTATCCTCTTCACAAATTTCTACATTCAGGTAAAAAAAAAAAAGTTTGTTCATTCATTGCACCAATGTTGTTTGAAAGCTGCTTGAGAGAGCCCTGATTGGGATGATTTAGTTGGGGCTGGTCCTGCTTTGATCAGGGGGGTGGACTAGAATCGACCTCCTGAGGTCCCTGCCTACTCTAACTGTTATGATTCTAAGTTAATTTGCAATGTACCTATGTAAAGAATTATCATGCATTATCCTAGTTGAAAAAATAATAGCTCAGTGTCGCAAGTGGTGAGAACAGATTTGGGAAATTGCTCTAAAACGTGACTTGTAAAATTATCCTTTTCCAGAAATTCATACAAATTTTTGGAACTGTTTGAATTGCCTTTTCCCAGTACGGAACAATCACATGCTAGCATTGTGCCTCTGGCTCAAAAATCCAGCATAACAGCCACTGAAAAGCTTAGTTTATCTCTGAACACGTTCAGGACTTGGTGTGTATCACAGTAATCAGGGTCCTGTGCTAGGAAATGCAAGTCAGTGCACGTAATTGATTGCTCTGAGGAACAAGCCATTTATGTTTGATTCTAAACAAAACTGTGTGCATCTATGTATTTTAGACTTACAAAAAGAAGGCCTCTTCCAGAAGGAAAGAATATCAGAATGGTTCTACAGCCTCTGTGAATGGGTACACAAACAGCTTTTCTTCCCTTGAGAACAATGTGAAACAAAGAAAACAAAGAAAGGATTGAAGACCGGACTGAGAAGCCATTTTGATATCACAGACAACAAAGTAATCTGATTGTAAGCACAATAAGAGTTGTGCACTGATGCCGTAACAGCTACTGTAACTATTCCTGCCTAGAATAGTGCGATTTATGTAGGACTTAACCTGTGCAAACACCCTAGAAACTGTATCCAGAATATAAAAGTAGGTTCAAGTTAATAATTCTAGGCTGTCACTGACCCTGCTATAGACTGTGGAAGGGAGTATTGTAGTATATGACACTGCTGTTGCCTTACTAGTCGATATGATAGGTGCTGAATTATTATTCACAGTTTCAAAACACTGTAATCCAAACTCATGTTTTTTACTGTAGAGTATGCATGTGATTGTAAAAGTAATTTGTACAACGTTGGTTTCAGTAGGTAAAAACACATGCCTTAAAAAATAAATAAATAAATAAATAAAAAGCTGGGCCCAAAGCTTATTAATGGTTTGAAAATTAGGGTACATTTCAACTTTTTTTAGTTGATTTACTTTTTAATAAACTCGTTTAGAAAAATCCACTGATCGTTTTACTGTACTGTATGTGACACCTAATGTTAAGTATCTCCTACATGTTACAGTGAAATTGGAAATAGCTCCCTCAGTTTTGTGTATTTGGCTTTAATTGACTAAGCAGTCACAATTGAAATGGAAGTTATTTTACCTTTTTAATAGTTCTTTTTTTTTTTTTTTGCATATATCACTAATGCTTAAGCAGTCCAGCAAGACTTGGATATTGATTGTCTCAAACAGATTGGGAGTAAACATGGAGGGTACATCTTGGGTTTTGTTTTGTTTTTTTAATTTTATTTCTGTGACTTGCTAAATTGCAAGACCGTTTTAAATACTGGAAACTGTGACAGTTTCAAGCATTGTGGTATCATAGCCATATTCGTGTTTCAAAAGTGACTGGATAGTCTATGACCTTAAAGTTCATTTAAAAATGGAGAGAAGCTGCTTTTCAAATGTAATTATTCATATTTAAGTTGGCATTTGTATTGCTATTTGGGTAGTATACTTTGTCGTTTTTAACATGTGCCTAGCTTACCGTGTTTTCCCCAAAAAGTAAAATTAAACAGACTGAAACACACAAAGCTCAAAGAATAAACTCTTTCGAAATGTGCTGGAGACAAGTGTGTGTTTCCTTAGTGTAACTCATATAGATCACCTGTAACTTTATCTACAGATTAGTTTAGAACTGCTTGTTAAAATTACTGTTAATGTAAATTCTCGCCTTGTACACATGTCAGTTGCAAAGCAGACATCTGTAGCTGGTCTGTTATCTACCATGGTGGAGTTTAGATTATGAGTACTTTAGTCATGGAGTTCTGAGACCATTTAACTAATCATGCAAGACAACATGTTGGCCATTTACTTAAGTTTGTATTAATTATTTTGTTTTGATATTTATATAAATATCAGTTTTACTGCATTTAACTCTTTAATTTTTTGCACATCTGTTAAGGAAATAATGAGTTCTCCTATTAGCCTTGGGGATTTTCTTTACTTGTTTCAAAGGAGACACAGCATCTGTTTACATTTACATTATCAAAGCTTGTGTGTCTTCATTTCTAGGTACTGGTTTGCACAGTCTTTACATATTTCAATACAGCAGCTGTAATGTTCAAAATATGCTGTCTAAGTCGTGTGCTAGAAATAAATCCTTAGCTCCTCTGAATTTACCTACCAATATTGTTAATGTTTGACATTGTTTAATCATTAAAACATTTTTGATTATCTCTGCCTGAATTTCATAGTGGATTTTTTAATAGACGTGATACTCCACTTTATTTTGTATAATGCCACATGAGAAACATCACAGTCCATAGAAATAAAGGGGAGCTATGAACACCCTCAGAAATTTAAATAACAAATTCCTCATGAGAATCGTTGACAGCTACCAACACTTACAGTCAGTTCCTTGGCTGTAATTGTAGAAATGATTATCCACATGAGTGAATTAAACCTCTGAGTGGAATTACTACTTTCTTGCATGTAGAATGAGGTGTATGGTATGAGAATGACAAACATTATAATCCCAGCCATAATATCTAATCTTCCTGACTCAGAAACCCAGTCTCTAAAATGGGGATAATGCTTATTTCAAAAGCACGGTGGAATGATTAATTTTCATGAAGCCTTCCCTAGGCTCTGCTGCATTTATTATCATCTCTATGCCCTAACAATACCAAAATAAATCTCGTGGCATGCCCATCACCAGGGCTTCTGAGCATCTCACAAAATCCAAAAGTGCTCAGAACTATTTATACTTGTTTTACACGTGGACTTATTCAGGAATGACCTAAAGCACATCAGCTGTTCCTGAATCGCGTGTAGAGAAGTGCTAACTCTCTTCCCTCCAGTCTGCAGGACCCTGTTGTGAGATGAAGATCGAGGAAGTAGGCTTTGCCTTTTGTTCTGAAAGTCCAAGGTTATTCTAATCTCTTCTAGGAGTAAATTCCAGTTTTGTGGGCCAATGACTAAGCAAGGTCTATCCCCTGCATGCATTAATTTAACTCTTGAAGTTGACAGTTCATTGAGTGGAATGCAGCAGTTCTGTGGGGCTGTAATTGCCCAGGGTGATGCAGTCCCTCAGATAACAGGCCACTTCTATGGAGAGCTTTTAAGATGAAGGCTAAAACTTAAACTGAATCAGGTATTCCTTGGGGAGTCAGCAGAGACAGCGAAGTACTGTGGTGAAAAGCATTTGTTGCTGAGCAGTTGGGTTGCTGTGCTTTGAGCTAACAATACCTTCTAAGTCAGTGGCTTCACACACAGCTACAAAACACGGTAATAATCAAGTCTAGAGGTCATGAATGCCTCCCTGTCGTTGCATCAAAATGCAATAAGAGAGGAGGCAGTTTTGTGACCAGCTGTCAGTTGAAGAAAAGGTGGATTGTTCCACCCACATATAGTCAGGTTTCCTTACATGAGCAAAATCACTCTATCCACAATGGTCAGATCTCTAGCTGTTGCAAACTATAGTTGTGGCCCAATAGTGAAAGATGGGGTATAGAGTATCAGCCTTCACTATACCACACTAGTCAATATGGGGGGTGAAAAAAGCTTAGCACTTCAATAGACAGTGGACAGAATCAAGAAACGTAGTATCCCCAGCTCTGCGGCTGACCTACTGTATGACTATGGGCAAGTCATCAGGGCCACCCCGCTTCTGCCCTGCCTCTGGGCTGGCTGCTCTGCCCCTGTAGGTGGGGCAGGCCGACCCAGAGGCCAGGCTCCATACTCCTGCCTCACCCCTTGCTTTCAGCTTCTAGCCAAAAACGGTGGGGCAGCATGGGACCAGCAGAACTGCAGGGCTTCGGGCGGTCCCACCCCCGGACAGCCCTGCATGTCATATCACCTGTCTGCCTCAGTTTCCCCACTTGAGACCTGGAGCCAGTGATATTTAATTTCATTGGTAAAGCACATTGATGGATGAAAAGTTCTATACAAGAGCTAAATTCTATTTTAATAGATGCAACTGAGGGCTGCCATCTTGGCAGGGGTGAACTGGGGACTTCTGGAAACCCCATGAGTCTGTCTCTCTGGATTATTCCCTATGGATTAGACACAGAGGGGACCCACAACAGACACCCCCATGGGCTTCCATGGAGCTTTGATATCCACTTGAAATTGCACTGAATGAGCAAAATCACATCCGCTGGGTTAAGTTTCAGTATAGCCAATATGTATTGTGGACTTGCCACACTGACTCAGCGATATCCGGGGCCAGACCATGATGCATTTCAGGTTAGAGTGTTTCAGACTTGAATGCTTTTTGTAATGAAACAGGAAGCATATAGAGGGGCTGGTGGATTCCTAGAACATGCTGTTCTGAGTAATGCCAGTGTGAGTCTGCATATCCCTGTGTGTTGAGTCATTAGTACAGCTGCTGTTACTGCCTCAAGGAATATGCTGCTGTTCACTTGGATGCTAAAATGGGGGGATTTATTAGAGGGGAGGGCTTGAAATGGGGAGAGAGGAAGACTGCACAAACTCTGGAAATGAAAAGCAGTTTTTTAAGCAAAAACAGATGTGGCATAGATGCTGTTCATTCTAATATTCACCTTTATCATTCATCGGGGATAGAAAGCAAATGAGCATTGGGAGGCAGTCCCAAATGTGCCTTAGCATGTGGGCCCATGACGACTGCAGGGTGATTCTCATTGTTTGTGACTCGTGTGCAGAATATTATGAGTTTAAAGAGAGGGTTGCTATGCCTTTGTCCTCACAACAGACTTAATTGGGTGTTCCCTATAACCTGTTCCTCCTTTACATAGTCGCACACCCCAGTAGGTGCCGTGTGGAGAGGCAGCTGGATATGAGCCAACAGGGTGCTCTTGTTGCTAAAAAGGCCAATGGCATATTGGGCTGCATCAGTAAGAATGTTGCCAGCAGATCAAGGGATGTGATTATTCCCCTTTGTTCGGCACTGGTGAGGCCGCATCTGGAATATTGCATCCAGTTTTGGGCTCCCCACTTCAGAAAGGATGTGGACAAATTAGAAAGAGTCCAGCAGAGGGCAATGAAAATGATTAGGGGGTTGGGGCACGTGACTTACGAGGAGAGACTGAAGGAACTAGGCTTATTTAGTCTACAGAAGAGAAGACTGAGGGGGGATTTGATAGCAACCTTCAACTACTTGAAGGGGTGTTCCAAAGAGGAGGGAGCTAGGCTGTTCTCAGTAGTAACAGAGGACAGAACAAGGAGCAATGGTTTCAAGTTGCACTTGGGGAGGTTGAGGTTGGATATTAGGAAAAACTTTCTCACTAGGAGGAGGGTGAAGCACTGGAATGGGCTACCTAGGGAGGTGGTGGAATCTCCATCTTTGGAGATATTTACGGTCCAGTTAGACAAAACCCTGGCTGGGATGATTTAGTGGGAGTGGTCCTGCTTTTAGCAGGGGGTTGGACTAGATGACCTCATGAGGTCCCTTCCAGCCCTATGATTCTATGAACACAGCCTCAAGAACAGGGCAACTGACTTAAACTGTGTATGGCTACTCCAGTCTAACTGCAGTGAAAATGTACATGATGAGCCTTCAGTCCCTTCCTAGAATACACCTGGGTGCCCATTCCCATCTTAACATCTACATATGCTCGGACCCCTGACAAAATGGTCTGCCTGCATAGCCCTCTATGTAGCGTCCTCAGTCTGCTGCAGTCCACAATTTCTCACACTTTGCCCATCTCCAGTGGTAACAGCATGAGGCGCCTGGGGTGGAGGATCACACCAGAAACTCTGGGCCAAATAAAGCAAAAAGAACAAGTATAACACCTCAGAGAGGAATATTGACCCTTATGATGGTATATGTCAGCAGCGGCTAGCTGCTCACAGGCTCAGTTGGACTGGACAGCAGTACAGTGGCTCAGCGTATCAGAGCACAACAGGTAAGCATGACGGATCCAGGGTTGCTCCTGTAACTTATCTGATTTATAACAGGGCAGGTTCTGATTAATACCATGTACACAAAGCCCCTGTCACAATATACAGAAAGATTTCCCTAGTGTAGACAGAAGGACTCCTTGCTAAGGCCTGGAATATCCATCCTTTAATTGGTAGCTGAAGCACCATGACATCTTATACGGTTTCAGCTTCCTCAAACAGATTTAACATAATCAGCCATGCTGCTCAGTCCCCCTGCACTCAATCCCATCTTCCCCAAAAAATTTCTGGGAGAGTTGGAAATTAACCATTTTCTTTTCCTGGGAACCTTCCTTTATAAAGCTTCACAACAAGTGGAAGTTTTCTGACTGAGAGAATCAGCAAAGAATGGCTTTCTTTTGACATAAAATGTGTTCCTTTTTAGTTGCAGCTGCATACAGTGAGTATGAAATTACAGGGCGTCATGGGCACTCACAAACTTGTTTTCCTTCTGTGTCAGGACCAGGTGTGACGGTGTCAGACTCATGGAGAAAGGGGCTGACAACCTGGCCCCCACCTGAGCTCAGCAAAAGGCTTCTGAATGTGAGCTCAAAGCATTGGAGACGTATAAAGATTACTTTAAATGTAGAGGTAGGTGCCTGATTTAGCAGGTGAGGGGCCGAGGGTTAGAGGCCCATCAGAGCTGTGACAGTGGCAGGAGCTTGAGCCTATCTTTAGGCCTGGAAGATGGAGGCACAGCTTGAAAATACAAGCACAGGCCCACTGACAACAGAATGAGACCACGTGGACATGATGCTGTTTTTCATAGCAGACACCCACTAAGCAGACCACGCCTGCTGGGTTAGGACCACACACACATTATTAGAATCACATAGCAATGGAAACATCAGATGACTAGCAGTGGGCCCAGAGTTTTCACATGTGAAAAGCCACATTGCTTTTGCTCTGTGAGGTGCTGGCCCTTGAGCAGCAAAACATCCAGAGGAGAGAGTCAATTGTGCTCTAAACTAGAAGCATGCTTCTATTATGCTATTACTATTGGCAGCTGGCAACTAGGGTTGCAGATATCTGTTTAACTGGAACGTGCAGTCAAAAAGGGGAGCTGACAGTGTCCCATAGACCAGACACCCAAAATCCAGTTACCTGAGTAACTGTCCACATTCGGCTTCTGTTCTGCTGCCAGGAGGGTGGGAACAGGGCAAAGCAGCTGCTGAAGCTGGAAGAGCACTCAGGAACTGCCCAGCTCTGGTGGAGTGCCCAGGGGGAGGGATCCTGAAGTGCATGGCATTTCAGGAGCTGGGTTGGGGGTCCAGCCCACCACCAAAAGCATTCTTCTCGGCCTCCCTTGTGCCCTACCTCCCAAGGTGCTGCTCCAGTCACCCCTCTACACCTAAACCGCTGCCCATCTGGTGTGGGGAGGGAGGTGGAAGAAGCAGCTAGTGATGGGGAGGGAGACAAGCAGGGGGCGGAGCCTTGAGGCAAGAGGCGGAGTGGGGGCAAGGGCTTTTGGGGGGAGGAGGGAAGAGACAGAGGAGAGGGGACTTCCAGTGCTTAGTATCAGATGTTCACAAATGAGGAACTTGGCCATTCTACTCTTGCTGGTAACTTCTGCAGTAGCATGAAGAAGAAACCCACTACATCCATTAAAAAGCAGCAGCTGTCAGTCCCAGTGATGTGGAGAAGCAGGATGAATACCTTTGGCATATAACAGCACACCACCCCACTCAGAACTTATGGCTGGAAGACTGACCGCCTGCCAGGGTGTGAATTTCCCAGGCCTAGGCAATTTCCTCCCACAATAAGCAGGTTAGGGTTAGGCTAGCAGGTGTTATCCAACCCATGACTGCTGAAGCCCTTGTTAGCTTGTAGTGAAGCTGTAGTTTAAACCAAATAGCACCACTGGGGTGATGATACAGCTGTTTGCCACCCCCTTCTTCTTATTCTAATGTGTGTACAGTACATGAAGAGAGCCATGCTAACTATCTGGGCTGAAGGGAGAGCTTTATGTATAGAGATAGCAGTAACAGTTGCAGGGGAAAGTCTAGGCTTTGGGGAGGTACAGACACCATGGTATGACTTGGGCTATTCCCAAGTATGTACAACTGGGTGTGAAACTACTTCCTACCTCTCAACAGGCAGGTGGCTTTATTCCAAATGAGCCTAGCCTACTGCAAATAGTAACAATCTCTTTTGAGCAGTTGAACCATTTTTAAAATATGATAAAAATGTGAGGAAAATATCCACTGAAGGAGGGACTGCAAGATACCTCAATTTGTCTGTATTGCTTATGTTTGAAACAAGCCTATGGCTGGTAGAATTGCATCTTGGTAGCATAAAATAGATAACAAATTGTATTGTTCAAGGCATTTTCTCAGGCTGGCAAGTCTGTGCCTCAAATTCAGTTTCCTCGGGTGCTAGACAGGGGGCAGGACAGACAGAGAATCAACTGAACATTTCAGAAACTCCAGAAGGTTTCCTTATGAATTTGGTTTAGAAAATGGATATCAGTTCAGGAGGGGGACAGAGAAAGGAAGGTTCTTGCACTCTTATGGGGTCTTTTATATGAACTAATTCACACATCCCTGATAAGGCACCATCTGCATTTATGTCATTCCCATAGCTGCCATCTTGGGCCATCTGTAGTTCTTGGTTTATTGCAACAGCAACAGATAGCATCTTCAGCCAGCTGTCTAGTGTTTACAAAAACCACATGTTGTGTTTTGTGGCAAAATATCTGGTAACAGCTGTTTAGAATGAAGCAGGGTGAAAATCCCAAATGACTTTAATGATTTATGTTCATTCTCCCAACCTTTCTTGTGCAGTTGATGCCACAGGTAAGCACCTTACTAGTCTTCATTTATTCAAGGGGAACATTTTCTATTGGTATGAGAAACTCTTCTATGTGTTATTTATACATGTTCTGGGGTTCTCAATCAGATAATCTATTCCAGGAAACTGGAAGACTTAAGTGTTACATTTGAAGGGGGAGATTTCTACTCTTTCTTCTGTGCCTTTCAAGTTACAACATGAGTTAAGTCCCTAACACCCATCTGAGCCTTTGCAGAATTCCCCTCCTCCCCCCCGCCACACACATACACTTTGAAGAATTCCTCCCCAGAGGCAGGTAACGTCACGTTAGGTACGGTTCAGTTGCACGCCTACAATAAGAGGCAGTTCATGCCCTGCAGCACTTAGTTCAGAATAAGACTAGTGCATTTCACAAACAGAAGGAACGCTGAGAGGATGAAGTGCTGCAGTAGGAAACACATGGTCCCATAGGTTAGATAGGTGCATGGCTAGATGAAGTAGAGATTTAAACAAAAATATCAGATATAAATAAAACAATATTTTTAAAGATTTTTTTTTTAAATCTCAATTGGTTATGGACCTCGTCACTTAATGGCAGTTTCTTGTCGGCGTCATTGGATTGAAATGGGCCTTCGGCAGGGATTTGAAGAAGCGTGTTCTAGAAGCTTTGTGGATGCTTTATTTGGAGTGGTCCTGCTTTGAGCAGAGGGCCAGACTAGATGACCTCCTGAGGTCCTTCCCAACCCTCATTTTCTATGATTCTGTGATGAGAAGGGGAAAGACCCACTATGTATAATAGGAGGTCTGGAAGAACATTTATGGATTATTATTACCAGCCTGGTTTCCGTTTCATTGAAAGATTTGTGCAAAGCATCTGAAAATGGTCTTTTTCCACTTCTAAAAAGGATTTTTCACAAGGAAGGTGGCAGAGGCAGCCTTTGGCTATTGGGAGCCCCCGGCGAAGGCCCATTGAAAGGCCCCTGATAGGCGCCTGCCTCTGTGGACCCAGCTCCCCGCCCTGGCACCCCTCCAGCCCCAGTTTCCCCCACCTGTGGCCCTGGCCCTCCCTCCTCTCCCCTCCCCGCCCCCCATGGCCCTAGCAACCTGCCGTCCCACCCCCCAACCCCAGCTCCCCGCTGCTGGCCCTGGACCACCCCACCCTCAGCCCCAGCTCCCCGCCCCAGGTCCCAGGGTCCAGCTCCTCCTCCTGCTGCCATCCAAAGCAGGCACAGCTTTTGGGGTAAGCAAAGTAGGTGATGGGCCCCTTACTGCTCGCGTGTGCTTGCTTCACCTACCCCGAAAGCTGCCTTGATTGGCTAATTCCCCTGCCATTGGACTGCAGTCCCTGTGACACAGTGATCTGGTGTGGCCTCCCTCTGACCCAAAAGAGGAGGGATGATTGACTCCCAAGTGCACTTGGTGGAGATTGGGGGCACCTTAATCCCATGCTAGGCGGGATCCTCGACAAGTCATGCCTGACTGTACTTATAGTCACCATGGACATGGACAAACTTATCGAGTTCCTGGCCTAGAGCCAGCAGCACAATAAGAAGCTCAGCTGCAGCAGCTTTTCCATGAACTGAGAATCCAAAACCATGAACAGCAGCAAGCAATGCCTCTAGCACTGAGTAGATGATCCTCAGTAGGGGGCTCAGCCCATTGGAATGCCTGGGCCTGCTGACTCCCCCCATGCCAGTGTGTCTCACCAAGAGATGGCTTAAAGATGATTGTGAGGCCTTCCTTGTGACATTCAAGTAGATTGTGATGGTTACAGAGTGGCCACCCAACCAATGATCCACCTTTCTGGCTCCATATGTGACGGAGACTCCTCAAATCGCCTACCAGGGCTTGTCAAATGACAAAGCTGATGATTATGGATGAGTGAAGGCAGCCATATTGGACACCCTGGATGTTAGCCCAAAGACATTCCAACAATGGTTCTGGTAAGAGGTCTTTCTGTCAGGTGCCCAACCCCAGCTTGTGGTGCAGGCTTTTTTTAAAACACTCAAAATCATCCAAAGCACAGGGCTTGGTGATGATGGGAGATATCAGCTAGCCAGACATCTGTTGGAAAAGTAACACAGAAGGGCACAGATTACCCAACCAGTTTTGGAATGCATTAGAGACAATTTTTTATTTCAGAAGTTGGTGAAGGCAACTAAGAAAGAGGTTGTTCTAGATTTGATTTGGATGAATAGGGAGGAACTGGTTGAGAATTTGGAAGTGGAAGGCAGCTTGAGTGAAAGTGATCAGGAATGTTGGAGTTAATGATTTTAAGGAATGATAGGAAGGAAAGCAAATAATAAAGATAATGGTTTTCAGGAAGGTAGACTTTAGCAAACTCAGGGAGTTGGTAGCTAAGAGCCCATGAGAAGCAAATCTAAGAGGAAAAACCATTTGAGAGAGTTGGCAATATTTCCAAGAAACATTATCTCAAGAGCAAACTATACCACTGCACAGGAAGGATAGGAAGTATGGCTAGAGACCACTCTGGCTTAATGAGGAGATCTTCAATTATCTGACACTCAAAAATGAGTCCTACAAAAAGTTGTAATTAAGTCAAATTATGAAGGATGAATATAAGCAAAGAAAAAACATAAGCCTGTCGGGACAAAATTAGAAAGGCAAAAGCACAAAATGAGATAAAATTAGCTAGGGAAAATAAAGGGCAACAGGAAAACATTTTACAAATACTTTAGAAGCAAGATGAAGACCAAGGACAGGGTAGGCCCATTACTCAGTGGGGCAGGGGGCAGGAGACAATAACAGAAAATGTGGAAATGACAGAAGTGCTAAATGACTCTTTTGTTTCATTTTTCATCAAAAAGGTTAGTAGCGATTGGATGTCTAACACAGTGAATCCAGTGAAAATGAAGTAGGATCTGAGGCTAAAATAGGGAACAAACAAGTTAAAAATTACTCAGACAAATTAGAGGTCTTCAAGACACCAGGGCCTGATGAAATACATCCTAAAATACTCAAGGAGCTGACTGAGGAGATATCTGAGCCATTGGTGATTATTTTTTTTAAAAAAATCATGGAGGATTAGACAGATTCCAGAGGCCTAAAAGAGAGTAAATATAGTGCCAATCTATAAAAAGGGAAATAAAAACAACTTGAGAAATTACAGACCAGTCATCTTGACTTCAGTACCTGGAAAGACAATGGCTCAATTAATCAAGCATTCAGTTTGCATGCATAATAAGGTGATCAATAGCAGTCAAAATGGATTTGTCAAGAACAAATCATGTCAAACCAAACTAACAGCTTTTTTTGACAGGGTAGCAAGCCTTGCAGATTGGGAAAAGCAGTATATGTGGTTTATCTTGACTTTCATAAGGCTTTTGGTACCATCTCAAATAACCTCCTTATAAACAAATTAGGAAGATACAGCCTAGAAGAAGCACTGTAAGGTGGGTACATAAGTGATGGGGAAACCATTCCCAAACAGGAGCTATCAGTGGCTCACAGTCAAGCTGGAAGGGCAAATAGAGTGAGGCCCCTCAGGGATTGGTCCTGGGTCTGGTTCTATTCAATATCTTCACCAATGATTTAGATAATAGCATAGAAAGTACATTTACAAAATTTGCAGATGATATCAAGTTGAGTAGTGTTGCAAGTATTTTAGAGGAAATCAAATATGAGCATTACACTATTGCAAAAAAAGCAAACATCATTCTGACATGTATCAGCAAGACTGTTGTAAGCAAAAGACATGAAGGAATTCTTCCAATCTACTCTGCACTGATAAAGGCTCAGCCAGAGAACCGGGTCCAGTTCTGGTTGCCACACTTCAAGAAAGTTATGAACAAACTGGAGAAAGTCCAGAGGAGAGCAACAAAAATGATTAAAGGTTTAGAAAATATGATCTATGAGGCAAAGATTGAAAAAATTGGGTTTGTTTAGTCTGGAGAAGAGAAGATTGAGGAGAGTAGGGCTGGATTAACCAGCCTGAATTAACCTGCCCCCCACTATAGGGCCCCCAGCCTGGAGCCCCACTGCTGGGCCCCCAGCCCCCTAGCATGGCGGCCTGCAGGTGGGCTGCCACTGGGGAGGCCCAGGAGCCAGAGGATGTTCCCACCCCGAGCCCTGGAAGGCCATGCCCAAATGGAGACCATGCTACGCACCAGCTGGCCCCATACCCAGGTGAAGCGAACAGGTGCTGGCCTGCCCCCCCGCCTCCAGCCATGCCTCTCCTCAGCACCAGCATGGCAGGGGCCTCCCAGCCCTCCCTGAGGCTCCACTGGCATTGAGCGAGGGGGAGAGGGGGTCAGGTAGGGGTTTTGGGGCTGGAACCTGTGCAGGGACTCAGAGCTTCAGCCCCTATAGCGCTTGGATTAATTTGTCCCTGGAGGAGGGACATAACAGTTTTCAAGTACCTAAAAGGTTGTTACGAGGAGAAGAGAGAACAATTGTTGTCGTTAAACTCTGATGATAGGACAAGAAGCAATGGACTCAAGTTGCAGCAAAGGAGGTTTAAATTGGACATTAGGGAAAATTTCCTGTCAGGGTAGTTAAGCACTGGAACAAATTGTCTAGGGAGGTTGTGATATCTCTATGATTAGAGGTTTATTAAGAACAGGTCAGAAAAACACCTGGCTGGAATAGTCTAATTATTATGTAATCCTGCCTTGAGTGCCGGGGTGCTGGACTAGGTGACTTATTGAGGCCCCTTCCAATCCTACATTTCTGATTCTAGGTAAAGATCTCACACAGGCTATGTCTACGTTTGTTAAATTAAGTTGACTTTAAGTCGACCTTGTTAGGTCCACTTAGCATGTCTACATGAGATATTTTGGTTGACTTAAAGCTAACCTTGTAAAGTCGACTTGGAGCATCTACATTAGATGCTTAAGGGGACAAGGGGAGCCCTGGCTCCCTGGCAAAAGGGAGCCCAGGCTCCCCACGGGACAAGGGAGCCCAGCTCCCTGGCAAGCAGGGAGCTGCGGTTTCCCCCGGGGACAAGGCAGCCACAGGCAGCTTCCTGCGAGGACAAGGTATCCGCGCGCAGCTCTCTTGTCCCTGGGGGGAGCCCCAGCTCCCTGCTTGCAGGGGAGCCGGGATCCCGGGAAGAAGGGAGTCGCATGCGGCTCCTGGGAAGAAGGAAGCCTCTGTGGGGCTCCCCTTGCAGCAGCTGGAGACCCAGCTGAGGCGGTGGGGGACTCTCTCGCTGCCAGAGCCCCGGCCAGGGCAGTGGGTGTTCCCCTCGCCACTGGAGCCCGAGTCGGGGAGCCCCACGTGGCTCCCTTCTTCTCAGGAGCCAGAGCTTCCTGGGGAGAATGGAGCCGTGCAGGGCTCTCCAGCCAGGGTCCAGTGGGGATGGAATCCCCCGCTGAGGCTCCCCTGGCTCGGGCTCCAGTGGCGAGGGAATCCCCACAGCCCCAGTTGGCCCAGCTGGGGCAGTGGGGATTCCCTTCCCGCTGGAACCCCAACCAGGGCGGTGGGGGAATCCCTCTCTGCTGGAGCCCCAGCAGTGGATTCCCTCCCTGTTGGAGCCCTGGATGGGGAGCCCCGCACAGCTCCCTTCTCCCCGGGACCACGGCTTCCTGGCAAAAAAGGAGCTGTGGCTCCCTTCTTGACTGGAAGCCACAGGTCCCGGGGAGAAGGGAGCAGGGTCTCCCCCCAGGGACAAGGGAGCTGTGCATGGCTCCCCGGTAGAAAGGATCCACACGTGGTTCCCTTCTGCCAGGGAGCCATGTGGGGTTCCCTTATCCCTCGCTCTAGCTCGACTTATAGAATAAGTCGAGCTAGGGCGTCCACACTGGCTTAAGTCGACTTAAGAAGTCAGCTTAAGCCTTAAGTCGATCTCTAACGAGGTGTTATTAGGTTGACTTAAGCTTTTATTAAGTTGACTTAAGGAAGCCCTTAAGTCGACTTAATAAAAGCCCAGTGTGGACACGGCTTTGTTTAGGTCGACTGAAGCCTCCCTAAGTTGACCTAACTTGTCAGTGTAGACATACCCACAGTGAGGTAGAAATGAGTCAGGCTGGTTGTATATCAATGCTTTTTTCCTTTCATTGTGAATCTTTTGGAAGCTTCCTCTTTCCTTTAGGAGGGAAATGAAGCTATAGTATTTATATGTCCAATGCCAACTAATGTGCACCAAGTGACTAAGAAGCAGCTGGTCAGGATTATGTAACAAATATACTGCATATGGAATCAACCATACATTTTATGAAGACATCACCAATTTTATTGTGCCCCAGAAAAGAGCTCTGGCATGAGCAATACCGTCTCTTTGCAAGGAGAAAAACTCAGGGAGCTTCTAGAATGGTTTATCCTCAGGTGGATCCTGGTTCAACCTTCCCAAAGAGCAGGTGTATTCAAATTCAGGGTTGGTTTGAGTCCATAGCAAATGCTAAAGAGCAGGTGTAACCATATGCCCAGTAAGGAGATTTCTCTTTAAGAGACCTGTTGAGGAGAGGGGGGTAGGAATGAGTTGTTAGGTAAAGCATTATTGCCAGCCAGTTACACAATTAGCACTCCACATCCAGTCTGGAATTGGGTGTGGTAGTTTTGGATATGTTCAATAGATTTTTCTGGCCTGTGGCTTACCGCATAGTCCATGAGGACACATCACGTAGTCAGGGCAACTGCTTTGCAAAAGGCCATGTGCAGTGTGTGAGTTGGGAGAAGCTGAGACACAGGAGCAGAAAGCTGGCTATTTTCCCTACTTCCGAGCATTTTGAAGCTGGTTTTTTTTTGTTTGTTTTTTAAAAAAAATCTATATACCGGTACTTAACTGAGTGTCTGGTTAATTGTTTAGCTGAGTGAGTTCAGCAGAGGAGGAGGAAGAAGAGTCAGCATGGATTCCAGTTGAAGATTTCTGCAAGAAAGAAGGAGGAAAATGTAGCTTTTTACTTAGCAGACTGTATAGATTTAGTGACCAAAGATTCAGCTGAAACTCAAGAGAACTCAGCCTACACTTTTGGGAATGCTGAGTGTCTGCCCTGTGTTCTGGGAGGATGGACCTGTTCAGATTTAATTTTGTTTTCTTTATGTATAGTTGGGATGATAATCTATGTGGCTTGTAAAGCAGCCATATTATGTTGTAAAAAATTAAGTTATTTCTTTATCAAAAGATTTGCATAAGTTGGGACTTAAGAATTAAGTTCATTTCTTTTGTTCTTTTGGATTTGATTGTGGGGAGGTTGACTCTGTGCAATCCCTGCTGAAAATCCTCAGTGACTAAATTCTGGGTCTGCAGGTGCTTTTCTATAGGAATTGGGTTTTGTAGGCAGTGGAGGAAAGCAATGGACTAAACTCTAGTCCACTCAAACGTTTCCAGTTGGCAGACACTTGGGGACTGCTCAGAGCTCAAGTTTTGCAGCAGTTAATTACAGAAGAATTTGTTGTTGTTTAATTTGTACACTATATTAATATTGTTACAATCATGCAAACTGGGGCACAGTTTGGGTTAGATGGATCCCTATTGGGCTGTTTTGGTCAGTGAGGTGTTCCATATTGATAGTACAGCAGAAATTAAGAGAGCTGTTACAACCTTTGATCATGTGTCCAATATGAGGTGGGTGAAGGGGGAGCAAAATTTGTGAATATGAAATCCATGTTTCTGTGATACATATAGGAAGGAACTGTGCATTACCGAAGCTAAGGCAGAAATGGGATGTGACTTATCATTTTGAGGGTTTTGCTGTTTGTCCAGTGGTTCTGTGCCCAGAATACCTCAGTGTAGGGACCAGGGGTAGTCTATATATTCTGACAGAAGGCTCAAGACCGAGGGGCTGTGGTTACACAGATATAATAACTACTTACTGTGTTAACTGACAAGAGAAGGGCTGTAAAACAAACAGTAGCAGTGACAGTGAGCTGGGCAAGCAATTCCTTCTAGCCCTCTAGGAATGAATTTCCTATGTAACGATGCCCTCGTGTGGTATAAAAGTACAGACATGGATGGGCAGAGTTCCAAAGGGATAACAAAACAAACAAGAAGTCTTGTGGCAAGACATGCATCACCTATCCCAGCAGTTCTCAACTGCTGTGTCGCGCCACAAAAGTGCATTGTGGCTCAGCAGGTGACTGTGTCGCCTGCTGCCAAAAGCACCGCCCCTCCCCCTTCCTGCCACCGAAAGAAACCCTCGAGAGAAGAGCTTTGGCGGCAGGCTGCGGCCCCTTTAAGAGCTGCTGCGGAAATGACTATCAGCGGCAGCTTTTTGCGGCGGCAGAAGCCACTGTCGAAAGTGCCCATGGCGGCCGGTTTTTGTGATAGTGGAGACTGTTCCTGAAGCCCCTTGCCACCAAAATTGCCCATGAAGAATTTTTTCTTTGGCAGTGGGGGCTAGTTTAAACGGAGTCACTGCCAAAAGCGCTGGCACCAGGGTGAAATCTTGGTGACAGGGGAAGCCCTGCCGGCAGTGGCTGTAGAGGAAGAGGAGGGTGTCCCCGTGTTATGCATGAGTGGGGGTGCTCCCAAGCATGTTGAGAACCCCTTACCTATCCAGCATAAAATAAAGGGCATTAATAAGTAACTGCTGCTGAAATAAATGGCAAACACACTGTCTGTTTGCTGGTACCAAATACAATCCAGAGCTGTGTGCATAAGAATGGCCATGCTGGGTCAAACCCATTGTCCATATAGTCCAGTATCCTGTCTTCCAACAGCCACCAGTGCCAGATGCTTCAAAAGGAATGAGCAGAACAGGGCAAGTATTGAGTGATCCATCCCTTGTCATCGATCCATCCCTTGTCATCTGGCAATCAGAGGCATTGGGAAACCAAGAATACAGGATTGAATCCCTGATCATTTTGGCTAATCGTCATTGATTGATTTCTTCTCCATAAAGACATCTAATTATTTTTTCTGAACTCAGTTAACGTTTTGGCCTTCACATCAGCTCCTGGCAATAAGTTCCCGAGCTGAGTATGTTGTGTGAAGTTCTTCTGTTTGTTTTAAACTTGCTGCCTACAATTTCCATTGTGTAACCCCACGTACTCATGTTTTGTGAAGGGGTAAATGACACTTCCTTATTCATTTTCTTCACACCATTCATCATTTTATAGACCACTATCACATCTCCTTTTAATCATCTCTTTTGCAAACTGAATAATCCCAGTCTTTTTAATCTCTCCTCATATGGAAGTTGTTCCATATCCTTAGTTATTTTTGCCACCTTTCTCTGTATCTCTTCCATTTCTGATATCTCTTTTGAGATGCAGCGACCAGAATTGCAAGCAGTATTCAAGGTATGGGAATGGCATGGATTTACATAGTGTCATGATATTTTACTGTAGTATCATCATCTTCCTTTTGCTAAGGGTTCCTAACATAGTTAGCTTTTTTGACTGCCCGTTGCGTGGACGTTCTCAGAAAATCATTTATAGTGAATCCAAGAACTCTTTCTTGCGTGGTAATAGCTAACATTAGACCCCCATCATTTTATATGTACAGTTGTGATTGTTTTCTAATATGCATTACTTCGCATTTATCAACATTGACTACGTATAGTCGCAGAACACTAACTTTTACTATATTTAAACAAACACTTTTATCTCTGAAGGTATGCAGCACTTGTTTTGGTTTTTTGATTAAAGTCCCTGCCCCCTCGCCCACATTTTCTATGTATTTTGGATAGAAGGATATAGAGAGATTTTGGTGAACAAAGCTGTCATCTGTTATTTGCAAGGTAACAATCTGAAGTGCCCTCAAAACTGATTCTAGCAATGCTGATGACCAGAATATAAATTAACCTGACAAGGCACTGAGCAAAATAATATATTCTCCCTTTGTTTCACCACTGCTGTCCATACAGAAGAGAATTTGTATATCAGAGCTACCACGTTTTTCAAGATGAGAATAAAGCCCTACAAACTAAGAGGGAAATTAAAAGAAAGCACCATGCTGTATAATGGATTGTGATGTTTCTAATTTTCCCTGTAGCAATGATCTTGGCAGATAAACTTTTGGGAACAAAATAAGAGCTATTATACTGAAATGGTACGAGTGCAGATCTGTTTATTTTAATATCCAGCAAATCTTAGACTGGTAGTTTTATGTCAGAAAGTGTTATAGTTAGAGGTGAGTAAACATTCTTAAACAAAGAGGGGAAGGCAAACACTCAGCCTAAATCTCAAATCAAATTTTCTGTGTATTCTTCAGTGAATTGCTTTTAGCTCAAGTCATCCTATAGCTCTTGGGCAACTGTGAATGTTTGATGATTATTCTGATAGTGTCATCAGTGCATTCTGTGCTTCACAAGTCAAACATGCTAAGCAGAACAAAATCTGAATTGGTAGATTGCAGTATCAGAAAGATTGTAAACTCTTTGGGCCAAGGAATGCGTTTTTGGCCTGTTTGTACAGCACCTGGCACAATGGATCCTTGTCCGTGATAGGAGCTCCTATGCACTACAAAAGACAAATAATTATTAATAATACAGAACAAAAGGGAAGGTTTGGGTGTGGAACAACCACAAGAGGTGTTCGCTATCTCACAAGGTAGGACTTTGAGCGGTGTAGAGCTCTCTTGCTCTCTTGAAAAGGTGGATTGTCAGATTTTTGAGGCACAGAGGACTTGGAGCATAATTAGGAGGATGCTAGTGAAAATCAGAAGAGAGAAAATGAGCTACAGAAACAAAGGAAGCAAACCAGAGTGAAATTTGGACAGGTTGTAAGGCAGTAGAGGAAGAAAAGGAAGCACAGTTTGATGAAGAGCTTTAAAAGTGAGCAGGAGATGTTTAAACTTTCTGAGGAAGAAGCCAGAGAGAACTGGCTTCGCATGAAAGGAAGGTTGCCTTAATAATAATGTTCTGACTGGAAGAGAGACAAGAAGAGAGTTTACAGAACACATACATGTGTTCAGCAAATAAAGGGAGAAGTTCTACAGAATTTCTAATATGGTACTTGAACTGTGTTCTATTCAGTTGTATTTAGTGTCCAACTTCAACATGGTTGCTTAATGCAGCTCCTAAGGCTTGATAACACTTCCTGTTTCCTTCTTATCAATTGCACCTTTAGCACAATGAGCAGAGGTTCCTTTAGAGTGGCACCAAGAAATGGTGACAAGTTTCAGAGGGGTAGCCATGTTAGTCTGTACACAGCAAAAATAATGAGAGTCCTGTGGCACCTTAAAGACTAAGTAGGTTGGAGCCAATGAAAGCTTATGCCTGAAGAAATTTGTTAGTCTTTAAGGTGCCACAGGACTCTCATTGTTTTAGCAAGAAATGGTATTCTGTGACCTTCAGTCCTATGGTTCACTTGTCTTATTATTTCAAACAGGCATATTAAGCATCCTTCACAGATAACTGATCTCTTAATTGATTGATTACCCATACCAACTGTGTAGGAATCACTCGCTAGTTCTTGTGCCCGGAAACCTGATAATAGATTCCATAGCATATAGCAACATCACAACTCTCCTAATGGGACTTACAGGGTCTTCATCACTGAAGAGTAGCTGGTAGTCCCTTTCTACCTAAAATATTTTGGTTTTTTTCGTCTTCTAGCTCTTCTGGTATTTTTTGATGGTTCACTCAGAGCTTGTCTACATAGAGAAATTGACTGTCATAGTGATAGCACAATTATCTCTCCTAGTGTGGACATTATATTATAGAATAAAATGACTTTTAGCTTATTCCGCTATAACTATGCCAGTCTTTTTCCCCATGTAGACAAACCCAAGACTGGAGCCCATTCTGTCTGTACAGTTATTTTAATCTCTTTTTTGTCTAATGTTGTTGACTTCTTGACAGATGTACATTCAAAGATTCAGACGGGTTTTTTTTTGTCTGCCTGTTAACTGACTAAAGCTTTCAAGTGAAGGTGGGATTTGTTGTTACAGTACCACCTTATACTATTTAAGTCTGAGCTGCCTCACTTCTTCTTAAAGACTCAACAAATTATCTCACTTGGACTTGACTGCCTTTTGACTCTCCTTTTACCTGATCATTTATTTTCTCCTGTCTGATATCACTGGCTATGTCTACACTGGCAAGTTAGTTTGAATTAAGGAGGCTTAATTCTAACTAACTAAAGCCATGACTGCACTCGGCTTTAGTTAGTTAGTTCGAATTAAGGGCTTCCTTTATTCGAACTAATAGATTCGAATAGGGTATTCGAACTAAAGGGTTAATTCGAACTAACTAGTTCGATTTAACCAATGTGGCCATCTTAATTCGAACTAATTTCTTAGTTCGAACTAACTGGCCATTGAAATGAATGGGGATCACTAATTCGAACTAAGCAAGTGCCATGAATGGCACTTGCTTAGTTTGAACTAACTTTTTCTAGTTTGAATTAAGTTAATTTGAACTAACTAAAATTAGTTCGAATTAGTTAGTTTGACTAATTTTAGCAAGTGTAGACATAGCCACTTGTCCTCCACTGGCTTAAATCTGTTCCCATTCATCTTTGATTCCATTACCTGCAGAGTCTTGGGCTTGGTCTACACTTGAGATGAAATTTGACGGCAGTTGATGGGAGTTACGCAAATTATACGGAGTAGCTTGCATAACTCCCATTGACTTCCTAACTCCCCATCAGTGCTGCTGCGTCTTCATTGTGCTGCACGGACAGGAAATGTGTTCCTGTCAAGACAGTGCTATGCCACTTGAAGGGGTGGTTTTAATAAAGTAGATCTCCAGGTCGACTTCTCGGGTCTTAATTGACCACTAAGTTGATTTAGAAAGGTCGATCGGATGATGGCCAATTTGCCATTGTCAGTGTTGATGTGGCTTTGGTGTGATTTGTCTCCTTTTGGAGTTTGAGCTATTTGTGATCTTCATGCTTTCTGGAATCTCACTTACATCCATTGTTACAAACCAGCAGGACTCTTTAGTCCTTCACGGGATTCCAAAAGAAGCAATCTCTTAGTTTTACATGAAAACGAATGTGGACCATCTGAGATAAAACCACAATCTTTCTTATAGAGCCTACATTTTTATAGGGTCTGCCTGCCTACCCAGGACAGCTTCAGAGATTTATGCAGAGGTGATGGGGGGTGGAGGGAGATGAGGGAAATGTGGTATAACAAGTGTGATCTCTGAAGCTCCTCTCTCTCCTAACTCTAGTGTGCTCTAGCTAAGTGCATGCAGAAGGAAGAAAGGGCCTTTTAACACTACTCAGCAAGCCTCTAAAACTGTAAGTCCACAAGGGTATGTGCCTTACCTTGTCTCTCAAGAACATGAAGCCTAGCACATCCAAGGGGGAAAATCAAAACAACTTCAAGCCTCCCTAAACATGTGTGAGGGGAGAGGATTCAAGAAACCTTTCTCTCCTCCACCCCATCTGTCTACCCTTCACCCCATTTCAGTGCCTATGTTCAGGAGTGTACAGGGACTACTCCTTTCGAATGCCTCCAAGATCAAAAGGAACTTCAAGGAGATCTTGGGTCATCTCCACCGAAAGACATTCTCTTCCAGAGCTGCACCTAGAGTGGTGCAACTTGGCACTCCCTCCTGTATGTGCGTTGTGTTAGTAACAGGCACATTTCTATCATTCATCCATTGTGTGCTAGAAACTGATTTCACTCCTTTGACATTTCACTTTTTCCCCTGCACTTTGCATGGTAAGGTGACTAATTTTAACTTTAACACATTTATCCAAATTGACATGTAATAAAAGGGAGGAAGGGAAATCACACACTTTCTGAGATTTTAACCTGAAATAACTAAGCAATAAATGAGTAATGAGAGAGTCTCATCTTCCCTTTCACCCTACCATGGGATTCTGTAAATTACTCTGTGTAGAGAAGAGCTGTGGCCTCCCTTGGAGCCTGGATGCCCCCCTTGGACGAACTTGGGAACTGCAGGGCTCCAGCCCCAGAAGCAGAGGGGTGGAGCCCAAACAGGAAAGGGAACTATAAAAGCCCAGCCAGAGAGCTCAGTAGGGGGAGAGCTGCCTCAGGGGAAGGACGTGGCTTCCTGCCTGTGGTGACCCAGAGAAAGCCGGGCCCCTCCAAGGAGGCCACCCCCGTCCCCTCCGGCAGGAGGGCCTGCCCAGTTTACCTGGGCCCAGTGACTGGGAAGGGGTCCCCGAGGTGAGGGACTGGGGGAATTGGCCCCGGATGCACCGCTCTCCAGATGCAGTGACCCTTCCTGCGAAGGACCCCAAGGAACCGCTGGGCCCCTGCGACCTTGAGGAGCTCCCCTTGGCTGAGGACCTCAGTCCCCAGGAGGAACAACCGGCGGTGCTTGGCCCTTATGACCTTGAGGAACTGCCTTCAGCGGAGGAGACCGAGAAGCTACCAGATCTGCCTCCTATGGACACAGAGGGCCTGGTTGGGATCCCCAGAGCCATCTACCCCATGGACCTTGAGGAAGACTCTGTGAACCCAGGTACCCAAACCCTGGGTGGGAGGAAGTAGCCCAGGGGAGGCTGGCTGCCACATAGTGGGTGGCGGAGCCACTTGGAGTCAGCGTGTTTCAGCAGGACCCCCGCTGACCACAGTAGCAGACCACTCTGCCACTGGATAGGGCCCTGGGCTGGGATGCAGTGGAGATGGGTGGGCCTGCGTCCCCCTCCCTCACCCCTTTCCCTAACCACCCAGATCACTCAAACCCCTGCCAACTCTACTAAGAGGTTTGTGGCTCTCGTGCCTGCCCCGCCCCGCCTGGGGTCCAGGGCCACGGCCGCTTCTTCATAGACCGGTGCAACCTAATTTGGCAGGTGGACTGGCTGGCGACGCTTGGACCAGTGTCAAACTTCCTACACCATGCATCGGTTTCAGGTTTGTATCTTCTGCACTAGGTGGTGCTAAAACTTGTACAGTTTGCTACTGTGGTTTAATGAAAAAGCTTTTTCTTACAAAAATAAAAATATTTCTTATTAATGACAGTGGGTTTAATTTGATTTCACCTGTCTTTATTTAAAAAAAAAACACCACTAGTAAACTGAGGACAACTTTTCAAAAGTCTCCAGTGAATTTGAGTGCCTTCATTTTTTGGGGTGTCAAACTTGATATATTTTTTAAGGGTTTTACTTTTTATAAAATGCAGAGCCCACCCACTCTCTGAAAATCAAACTCTGCAAAAAGGTGCCTCAACTGGGTACCCAAAAATTGAGGCATGTGAAATCACTGGTCTGTCTTGAAAATCTTAACCTAAGGTTTAGCTTTTACTTTACAAAAGACAATAATCTAAACCCTAATGTTTCCCCTTTGTGAACTTTGCTTGATTTCAGCAGGAGTTTTTCCATAATAAAAACTGAGTATAGACTTTTAGGATCTTTCCCAATGAAAACTAGAAAAAGGGACTGCTGGAGAAAAATGTTCCCTTCACCCACATACAAATATTCCCTTTTGGAAATAGTGTTTTCTGTCCTGAGAAAATTTTGACTTTGTTTAAAACCAAACATCTCAAAACTGACAAGGTTCTATTCAGAAATGCAGTCACATTGCCTCATAATAGTTATATTTTAGGTGCCTCATGCTTCCATTCCCCGCTGGGGATTTCTTGCACTGAACTAGACTCCAATCTCCCATCATGCTCTTTGGTGGCTCAGCAGGAAATGAGATCATGGTTGACCATGGGACATGTAGTTGGGCCTACAGAGCAGAAGGGCGGAGTTAACACCTGAAAAACAGCTCCCATTGAGGCACCATAAAGGCATTTTCTAACCCATTCTACTATTATTTTTAGCTGAAATTTCAGTGTTTGATATTATTTAATTTTTTCTCAAAAATCAAAGGTTGAAATTGACTTTGTAAAATTTGGATAAGATAATTTTGGAAAAAAAAAGTATCTGTGGGACAAAACCCATTTTCTGACTAGCTCCACTAGAAAATAACCAAAAAAGAAATAGAGATCTGAATTTATATAAAAGAACTTTTCAGAGTAATTTGCTTTTGACCTTGCATTTTAATGATTACTTGCAATTATAACCTCATAATTTGTTGAAACCCCAGTGTGTTCAGTCTGTTGAGGACACAGAGTCTTAGATTTCAGGAAACATTGCTTGATGTTTACAACACTCTTAGCAACCACCTGCAATTTGCAAAGCAAACCTTTGTCCCGAAGGCTGAAGAAAGATCAAATCACTTTAGTGCAGCAACATACTATCAAAATAATGATAACAGATGTACTTGATGATTGGCTCAAAAGTGCTTTTCAGTTGCAGGACTGCACTAACATTTCTGGCTGTTGCGATGCAGGTTAATCATGAGGGAAAAGTTGTACATTAATCATTCAAGGTATAGTGTGAAGAAATCAAGCCATTCAGAGCCTGAATGCATTCTAAAAATAATGTAATCCTGATAGAAAATGAAGAGGTCTGCAAACTTAGAGGCCTCTCTGGCTTGACTCGTTTGTCCTTTGAAACTGAAGATCCCACATCAAATCCTGTCTTGGACTTTTATAGAGGGTCACATAATAGCAATTGAATTAATCACATAAAAGTAGTGTTCCATGCTTACCTTTTCATCAGGGCTGTTCCAGGGAGGAGGGGGGAGAGGGGGGAGGGGGGGCCCAGGGCCAATTGGCATGTGGGGTCTCCTGCCCCCCCTGCACTGGGGGAGGTGAGCCAGCTCAGAGAGGCTGGGCCCTATGCACCAAAACTGCCCTTGGGCCAGCTGATCCACCCCTAGGGGCAATGTGGGCTGGCCCAGGGGCAATGTGGGCTGGCCCAGAGGCCAGGCTCTGCTTCTCCACCCTGCCCTGGGGCCAACCGCTCCACCCTGGGAGCAGGGAGGGCTGTCCCAGAGGCTGGGCTTCACACTCCCACCCCGCCCTCCTGCCTTCAGCTTACCACTGAACGCAATGGGACAGGGGCGGGGACAGGGTGAAGCACAGTAGTGGGGGGGGGGGGGGAGGCAGCAGCCCGAGCCACGTGCTGCACTTCTGGGGGTGGGGCAGCACAGGTCCCACACAACTGCAGGGCTCGGGGTGGTTGCTCTGCTCACCCCCCTAAGGATGGTCATGTTTTTCATGAAGTGAGATCTGTATTATAACCCAATGAAGTAAATCAGAGTCTATACAGCAAGTCCACTGGTCTTTGGATCAAGCTCTGTAAGAGCATCATGATAAAATTGCCTAGAATTGTATAGAAAGTGATTTAACAACACTTACAATGGCTGAATTCCTTTAAAATGTTCCTGCAAATTGTAGAAATGCGTTCATCTTTTCATAGACAAAGGCTATGTACACACGATCAGATTAAAGCGCAACAAGGCAATCGCTATAAAACTCACGTGACCTTTATTGCGGGACAACACGTACACACATTGCTCCCTGCAACGCAACAAAATTACATGCATTATCGCGGTTGAGAGCAATGACTTCTGGGCACCTATCCCATCGTTCCATTTTCCCCTAAGTCGGCGCTATGAATCATGGGATGAAGGAAAGGAACGCAAAGCGCCATGGGTAAAGTGTCAGTTTCCCATGGTGCTTTGTGTTCCCCTAGCGTCTTTGTCGTTTCCAATAGCAACTCGCGCCTATTTTCAACATTGCAGTGATGCAACGCACCACTTGCAATCAATCACAACAGCGACAGCATGGATCCTGCTCTGATCTCCACTGTCGCCTTCAACATTCTGAATACATCTCGGCTTGTTGCTCAGTACGCAATGAGCTCCGATTCAGACGAGGACACCGAGGAGCAGGGGCTGATCGATGCCATGCAGAGCAACAGCACCGCGTTGCTCAGTTCCTTCACCGATCATCTGCACACGGTGCAACGCCGTTTCTGGTCGCGAGAGACAAGCACCGAGTGGTGGGATCGCATTGTTATGCAGCTGTGGGATGACGAGCAGTGGGTACAGAACTTTCGAATGCGGAAAGCAACCTTTTTGGAACTGTGCTCAGAGTTGGCCCCTACCCTGCGATGGAAAGACACCAACATGAGGTCAGCCCTAACCGTGGAGAAGCGTGTTGCGATTGCTGTATGGAAGATGGCGACTCCCGACTGCTATCGGTCCGTTGCAAACCAGTTTGGAGTTGGGAGGACCACCGTCGGATTAGCCCTCTCACAAGTGTGCCAAGCCATCAATTGCATCCTGCTACGGAGGACGGTGACATTGGGCAATGTTCGAGAGATTGTGAACGGCTTTGCTGCCATGGGATTCCCTAACTGCGGGGGAGCCATAGACGGCACACACATCCCTATTTTGGCTCCAGACCATCTCGCGACGGAGTACATAAACAGGAAGGGCTACTTCTCCATGGTGCTGCAAGCACTCGTGGATCACAAGGGTCGTTTCACGGACATCAATGCTGGGTGGTCGGGAAAGGTGCATGATGCCCGCATTTTCAGGAACACTGGTCTGTACCGGAAGGTGCAAGGGGGTACCTTTTTCCCTGATCAAAAAATAACAGTGGGGGAGGTGGAGATGCCCATAGTCATCCTCGGAGACCCAGCATACCCACTGATGCCATGGCTCATGAAACCCAACACCGGGAACCTTGATTGCAGCAAGGAGCGGTTCAATTACCGATTGAGCCGCTGCAGAATGACTGTGGAGTGTGCCTTCAGCCGTTTAAAAGGGCGCTGGCGCTGTTTGTATGGGAGGCTGGACTTGGCGGAGGACCAGATCCCTGCCGTGATTGCATCGTGTTGTGTCCTCCATAACATTTGTGAAAGTAGGGGAGAAAAGTTTTCCCCTACGTGGGCTACGGAGGCACAGCGCCTCGAGGAAGCATACGAGCAGCCAGCCACTAGGAGTATTAGGGTGGCACAAGGAGAAGCTGCCCGCATAAGGGAGGCACTCAGGGAGCATTTTAATTATGCCCTCCCCTAGTGAACTTCCATGACGCATCAGGTGCACCTTAGGATCATTTCAATAATGTGTATAAATAAATGCATTCTTCAAAGTATTTGTTACGGTTTTTATTAAAACCTACAAGGTGGTGGTGGGGTTACAGGTTGGTGTAGCTCCGGGTCTCATAAAAGTAGCTGGGAGGGGGACTGGATGTTGTCCAGGTGGCCTTCAAAGAAATGCTTTGAGGGACTGCGGTGTGTGGGAGGCAGACACGGCTGAACTGTCTGGAGTGAAGCCCGGACATTTATCGCCTGGGACTGCAAAGCAATCATGCTCTTGAGCAGTTCTGTTTGCTCCTTCATGACGCTTATCAGTTCATCCCTGTGTTTCTGCCTCCTCAGCTGGGATTCCTATCTCCAGGCTCTATTCTCCCTTGAGGATTCCTGTGTTGCTTTCAGCAGCTCCTGAAACATATCCTCCCTGTTTCTTCGAGCACGCCACCGAATGTTTCTCATTCGGTCAGCTGGGGTAGACACCGGCCTTGTGAAGCTCAATTCTAATACAAAAATAACAATAAAGACATTGTTAACACATAGCATAGATAGCCAATGTAACCTTCCAGTTCCACATTCCACTGGAAGGTACAGGGCGGTCAACACACTATGCTTCGCTGAAGCAGACAAGGTACGTTCTAATAGACGGCTTACTGGGGGCTAAGAATTGGAAGAGGGCACACAGATGGAACCCAATATCCCTCTCCTCAGAGTGCCCCTGCCATCTAGAATACATCTCCTACATGCCGCCGGTAGCAGGCCAGGACCGTATGCTGCTGCACTGTGTGCTGCCATGGTTCCCAGGGCTGTGCTTTGCAGCTGGAGAGGCAGAGTATCCGTCTTTGGGAGCGTAGACTCAAACGCTCTCCCATCTAACCTGAGTATTAGGCTCTGGAGGTACATCGAGGAAACCTTTACTGACCTAAATGCGGATGATTATTTTACAATCACTGCTTGTATTGATGCCCTTCTAATGAATGCAGAGTAAATAGCGTGCACAGCGGGGACCCGCAAGCACCCCCACCCCAGACAATGGTATTTTAGCAGGAGCAGAGCTGAATGAAGGAGAAACTTTCCTGAACCCCCCTCTGCCGCCTCAGAGAACACGCTGCAGTTCAAGCCTTGGGTGGAAGTCTCAGCGGGGCTGCTGAAGAGCTCCTGGCTACACGCGGTTGCGCTTTCCTCCGTGTCATCCTCCATCTCCTCCTCCTCCTCCTCAACAACATCCTCATCCTGCTCGGCTCTGGCAATCACCGGGTGAGGGGGGGCTGAAGTGTCCACAGGACTCTTGGCAGTGGTTGTGGGGTCCCCACTGAGGATGGCTTCTATTTCCTTATAGTACCTGCATGTAGCAGGTGCTGATCCGGAACGGCGGTTTCCCTCCTTCGCTTGGTGATAGGTTATTCTGAGCTCCTTCACCTTTGATCTGCACTGCACAGTGTCTCTATCATGCCCTCTCTCTGCCATGGCCCGAGAAATTATGCCAAATGTGTCATAATTCCTCCTGCTGCCGCGTAGCTGCGCCTGCACAGCGGACTCTCCCCAGATGCTGATCAGGTCCAGCACCTCTGCCGTGCTCCAAAGGGGTACGCGTCTTCCACGGCGGGCCGCCATTGCTACTGATGATTGGAGCCCAAACACACTCCACAAGGAAGAGAGCAGGAAGTGAAACAGACTAGAAATTTGAAAATCCCGGGAATAAGTTTGGGGCAGGGCGGGGACAGTTTCGTCACGGCCACAGAGCGGGTGGGGGGAAGACCAGAGAGGACGACTTGGGAATGCTGGGACACTTCCGGAGGCCAGTCAATGCGCAGTAAGCGTACACACGAGCGCAAAAGCTCAACAGATGATCCGCAACAGCTGTTACCATTCTCGTCGGAGTGGTTGTTGGATTGCGCGACAACAAGGCAGTTAACACGCAAGAGCCCTGTTGCACGTGTGTACGCCGTTGTTGCTATCGCACGGTAATGAGCTTTAATGCGCGATAAACTGATCGTGTGTACAAGGCCAAAGTGACACGATTACTGTGCTGGATGGGTAAATTCTGCTGTTTGCAGACACGACTTCTCTGTGGGGTATGGTTCCTTTGTATTTTGGAATGAATCATCCCAAGAATTAATTCTGAAAGACAGATGGGGGAACCTTCTTCACCCAGCAGCGCCACAGCAAAACGTTTTAGCCCCAGAAGTCCTGATAGTTGAGCTGAGTTCTTGTTCATTCTTAGCAGTAGCTTTGAAGATTAGTTGTGTGAGAGTTGTATAGAAGCCAAACTCAAAGACTATGTTTACACTAGGAAAAGTTAGGTCAATTTAACAAGTGGCAACACTTTAAGTTGACTCAGTCCACTTTGTTAAGTCAACCTAACTGCCCTTAGACAACAGAGTCTTGTGGCACTTTTAAAGACTAACAGATTTATTAATCGCATGAGCTTTCGTGGGAGAAAATCCCACTTCGTCAGACGCTTTGAAGATAGGAAAGTTACAGAGTGGGAGGAAATTAAATGCAGGGGAGTGTATGACATAGCATCATGCCCTTAGGCCGACTTAACAAAGTGGACTTATGCAGCCACACTGGGCTTAGGTCAACCTAAAGAAGGGTTAGGTCAACCTAAGCAGGCCTCAGTCAACCTAATGGGTGGTTCTTATTAAGTCGACTTAAGCTTTCATTAAGTCGACTTAAGGAATTTCTTAAGTCGACTTAATGAAAGCCTGGTGTGGATGTGGCTTAATTTAAGTTGACTTAAGCCTCTTTAAGTCAACTTAAATTGCCAGTGTAGACATAACCAAACAGTTTCATGGGACTAAATCAAGGGAAGGAGTGGAAAGGGTAATCTCCATCCAAGAATATTAAAGGAACTGGCACCTGAAATTGCAAAATGAATTTGTGAGGATTTTTAATGAATCTGAACTCGCATGGTACCATATTTCTGTAGAATTGCAAACATGGTTCCTGTTTTTTAATAAAGGGAAAAGAAAGATGATGTGGGTAATTACAGGTAATTAGTTTGACCTCAGTATTATGCAAGGTCTTGTGTGGGGAGGAAAGGTCAGAAAGAGCAAGTAGTTAAGGACATTGAGGTTAACAGCCAAAGGGACACAATAAAACATGGTTTTACAAAAGGTAGATTGTACCAGACAAAACTGATCTCCTTCTTTGAGAAGATTAGTGATTTTAATAAAAAAAAAAGATAAAGGGATTGCAGTGGATCTAATTTGCCTAGATTGCAGTAAGGCATTTTATATAGTTTCACACAGAGAATTATTAATTTAATTGGAAAAGATGGGGATTAATATGAAAAGGTGGATAAGAAACTGGTTAAAGGGACAACTACATTGGCTCATACTGAAAGGTGAACTGTCAAGCTGAACAAGGTTACTAGTGGAGTTCCTCAAGGATCGGTCTTGGGACCAATCTTATCTAACCTATTTATTAGTGACCTTGGCAGCAAAAGTGGAAGTGTACTAATAAAGTTTATGGATTATACAAACTTGGGAGGTATTGCTAGTATGGAGAAGGATTGGAATATCAGACAAGAAGATCAAGATTACATTGTAAATTGGAGTAATATAAATAGGATGAAATTTCATGGTGGAAAGTGCAATGCCTTTAGGGACTAATACCAAAAATTTTTACTATAAATTGGGGACACATCAGTTGGAAGTGACAGAGGCAGAGAAGGACCTGGACTTATTGGTCAATCATCAGGTGACTATGAACTGCCAATATTCTGAGGCTGCGGAAAAAGCTAAGATGGTACTACAATGCATCAGGTCAGGATTTCCAGTAGAGATAGGGAGGTGTTAGTACCGTTATACATGGCAATGGTGAGACCTCATTTGCAATCCTGTGTGCAGTTCTGGCCCCCGTGTTTAAGAAACATGAATTCAAACTCGAACAGGTGCAAAGAAGGGCTACTAGGATGATCCGAGGAATGGAAAACCTGCCTTCAGAGGGTTGGAGGGATTTAGATTTGCTCTCTATGGCTGCGTCTACACTGGTAAATTAAGTCGACTTAAGCTTGCTTAAGTCAACTTAATTTACCCTGCGTCTACACTACAGTTTGCTTAAGTCAACTTACGGAAAATAAAGTCAACTTAATGAAAATTAAGTCGACTTTGTTAAACCACCTTTCTACTCGACCTACGGCTTAATTCGACTTTTTAAAGTCGAATTAAGCCAGTGTAGATGTGGGGTAGCCCTAAGTTGACTTAGGGCTACCCCAGGACTACACCAATGCCCTCCCTGCTGGAGTGTCCTTAATGGCTCATCAGGATACTCCCTGGGCCCATTGTAGCTGGCACATTCCTTAACATTAAGGACACAATGGTTTTACACAGCCGCCTCTCTCAGACATTTCCATAAAATCACACAAGTTTAAGTACAGATATAACACCAAATTCCTAACTAAACTAACTTCTAATCCAAATACAATTCCTAGACAAACTATATAATCATTCCCAGCAAATTACTACCTTTCTATTGATACCAAACATGACATAGCTCCTATGGATTATAGCATTTAGGATATATGGATAGAAAATAATATCATAAATGCTTCCCTAAATCCAGACAGCATCACACCCTGCCCACATGCCCTGCCAGGGTCCCTGTCCCTCTTTGCCCCATTGCACACAAGGGGTTCCCACCCACCACCACCATGGACCTGCCCAAGGTCTCTCTAGCCCCTAGAAGTCGACCTAGGCGTCCAGTGTGGACGCTCTAGGTCGACTTTGTAAGTTCCCCTTTAAGTCGACTTTCATTTTAAGTGTAGAATCACTAAGTCGACTTAAAAGTGCAAGTGTAGCCATAGCCTATAAGTATATCAAAGGGATAAATACCAGGGAGGAAGAGGAGTTATTTAGGTTCAGCACCAATGTGGACACAAGAACTAATTGATATAAATTGGCCATTGGGAAGTGTAGACTTGAAATTAGATCAAGGTTTATAACCATCAGAGTGACGCTCTGGGGAGCCTTCAAAGGGGAGCATTGGGGGCAAACAACGTAGCTAGCTTCAAGACTGAGCTTAATAAATTTATGGAGGGAATGCTATGATGGGACAGCCTAATTTGGCAATTAATTGATCTTTGACTACTAGCAATGAATATGCTCAATGGCCTGTGATGGAATGTTAGATGGAATGAGTTCTGAGTTATTCCAGAGAATTCTTTGTGTGTGTCTGGCTAGTGAGTCTTGCCCACATGCTCAAGATTTAACTGATCACCATATTTGGCATCGGGAGGGAATTTTTCCCCAGTGCAGATTAGCATAGGTCTTGGGGTTTTTTTGCTTTCCCCTGCAGCATGGGGCATGGTATACTTGCTGTTGGATTCTCTGTACCTTGAAGTCTTTAAACCATGATTTGAGAACTTAAACAACTGAGTCATAATTTGGGGGTCTATTATAGGAGTGGGTGGGTGAAGTTCTGTGCAGGACATCAGACTAAGTGATCATTATAGTCCCTTCTGACCTTAAAGTCTATGAATTTATGAAGTACAATCATAACTTGTAAAAAAATTAATGTTTTTCCAGGCCACTTCTCCCACTAATGTAAGATTGGGGGTGGGGGGATGGAGAGGAAGATGGAGGGCACACAGGACCCTACTGCATTTGTACTGATTCTCACCCTCTCTCCTGCTAGTACCAAGTTTTGGAGGAGATGAGTAACAATATAGAGAAGCCTCCAAATTACTGATTCACAGGCCTGTTTTCTCCCCCCAGTTACTAACACTTTAAGGCCTTATGGAACATTATGGAAATAATCTCCATCTTTTAACCCCAGTCTTCTTAGTTCTTTTACTCCCATTTTGAAATCTGAATTTAAATACCGCATGGTTGTTCCTATCTAGGGACCTATCAAATTCACAGTCCATTTTGGTCAAATTCATGGTTATAGGATCTTAAAAATAGTCAACTTCACATTTGAAATTCCATGGTGGTGTAACTGTGGGGATCCTGACCCTAAAAGCGGGGGGGGGGGGTCACAGTGATTGTAAGTGGATTGTGGAATTGGCATACTCACTCCCATGCTAACTATGGAGCTGGGCTCTGAAGGAAGCAGCTGCAGAGCTTCCTGCAGTCAGTGTTGTTCCTGGAGGTGGATCTAATCTCCCCCGAATTGTTGGGAGCACCCCAGATGGCAGCTCATAGCAGCTAATCCTGGTGGGGCTGGGGAAGGATGGGTCAACTTGTTCCCCAACATAGATGATGTTTGGGGAGATCAGACCCACTTCCAGGTACCTTTCCCACCTGTAGGAAGCTCTCTGGCTGGGGGAGGTACCTGGAGGTGGCTGTGATCTCCCCTCAAGAGCAGCTGTGCAGGGGAAGAGGAAGTCCTGTCCTTCCCCAGCCCCGCTGAGATTAAACGTTGGAGCTCAGTGCGTGGTAGGAATCCTCACTGGGGTGCCCCAGCCCTGCCCTTCCACCTCTCATATAAAAGTTAGATTCATGGGGGAGATCTAATTTCATGGTCCATGACCCATTTTTCATGCTGTGAATGGGTGAATTTCATGTGAATTTGGTAGGGCCCTGCTCATCTCCAACAGAACAAACCCTAGCCCAACCCTGAAATCTTTCACATGTTGCCTCTCCTCACATGCTTTCTGTCCATCTTTAGTCTGCTCACCTCCCAGTTCTATCTCCTTGATGGCTCCATACTGATTCCTTAGGCAGCTCTCCTGCATCTTCAGAACTCTGCTGAGTTGTTCAACCACTCCTGTAGTAGTTGGCTTACTGGAAATGTCCTGGTGGATGTGGTGGTTTTTCCAAAGCACTATGGTATCTGATAGCACCTCCACAGTGGGTTTTTTAAAAACAAAAACAAAAACCCCCCGGCATGAGTGTTTCTCAGTTCATCTACTACTGTAGCAGTCCCCATCTGCCCCCATGATGATTGATTTATTAAGGGTGATTGTGTGTCCCTGAAAACTGGGAACGTTGTCTCAGTTTTCAGCACAAATCAGAGCTTTGTCTAAGTTTTTGTAGATTCTGGCAGCCTGAAGCAGGTACTCGCCAGCTAATCTGGTAAAGCTGCAGCAAGTTGGCTGGGCTCACATGCATATCAAAGACTTGCCTATCCCCTGTTGCTACCCTCCCCCCCCCACCAAGTCTTCCAATGAACTCTCCCTCCCCTCTTCCCACACAAGACCTAAATGCTGCCTTCCCCCCATATATAATCTGGTCCATACTTTAAGGCCAGAAGGGCCCACCAGCTCTCTTAGCCTGACCCCCCTGTATATCTCACAGGCCAACACCACCACTCAACACCCACACATGAAACTCAGCGACCAAAAGCAGACTAAACAATTTCAAGCTCACAGGAGATACCAGGGAGGGAGAGGAATTATTTGACTACAGCACCAGTGTAGACACAAGAACAAATGGTTACAAACTGTGCATCAGGAAATTTAGGCTTGAAATTAGATGCAGGTTTCTAACCATCAAAGAATTAAAGTTCTGGAATAGCCTTCCAAGGGGAGCTGTGGGAGCAAAAAATCTAACTACCTTCAAAACTGAGCTTGATAAATTTATGGAGGGGGTGGTATGATGGGATGGCCTAGTCTGGTAATTGACTGATCTTTGACTACTGGATATGCCAGTGGCTTAAGAAGGGAGGGTAGATGGGGTGGGTTCTGAGTTATTACAGAGAATTCTTTCTTGGGTGTCTGGCTGGTGAGACTTGCCCGCATGCTTAGGGTTTAACTGATCACCATATCTGGGGTCAGGAAGGATTTTGCCCCCAGGGCAGATTGGCTAGGGCTCTGAGGGTTTTTCACCTTCCTCTGAGGCATTGGAAATGGCTCATTTGCTGGTGGATTCTCTGTATCTTAAAGTCTTTAAATCATGATTTGAGGACTTTAATAACTAAGTCATTGGTTACAGGCTTATTGCAGGAATGGGTGGGTGAGGTTCTGTGGCCTGCATTGTGCAGGAGGTCAGACTAGATGATCATACTGGTACCTTCTGATCTTAGAGTCTATATGTATGTCTATACCAGAAAAAGTTAAGTCAACTTTGTTAAGTTGACTTAATAAGGTCGGCTTTAAGTCGACTTAAAACTGACCTTATTAAGTCAAGTTAACACAGTGGACTAAGTTGGCTTAAAGTTGACTTAAGGGTTACTCCCTGTCCGCACCAACCTTAAGTCGACTTAAGGAGTCAACTTGAGGCATGAATCGACCTAATGGGCAGTTGTTATTAGGTCGACTTAAGCTTTCATTAAGTCAACTTAATGAAAGTCAGGTGTAGACATGGAGTAATTTAGGTCGACTTAAGGGTCCTTAAGTCAACCTAAATTGCTAGTGTAGACATACCCTATGAGTCTATGGCTATGTCTACACTTGTAATTTTAAGTCGACTTTAGTTAAGTCAACTTAACTAAGTCGACTTAAAGTCGACTTAGTTAAGTCGACTTAGCATGTCCACACTTAAATGTAAAGTCGACTTGGGGGGAACTTACAAAGTCAATCTAAAGCGTCCACACTGGACGCCTAGGTCGACTTCTAGGGGCAAGGGGGACCTAGGGCAGGTCCATGGGGGTAAAGGGGGCACCCCTTGCCCAGTGCCAGGGGGCTCAGCCTTTGCCCCATTGTACATGGGTTCAATGGGGCAAAGGGGGACAGAGACTCTGGCAGAGCATAGGGGCAGGGTGGGCAGGCTCTGCCTTGCCCTGTGGGGGGTCATGCCAGGCTCCCCTTGTGCCCCCCTGAGGGCAGGTCTATACTTCCCGATGTTTTTGGCAGTAATCGACGGGAGATACACAAGTTACTTGAAATAACCTGTGTATCTCCCTTCAACTTTATTATGTCCAGCACGTCTACTACACTGAGTAAAGGGGAGAGCCCTTCCTTCGACTCAGCGCTACTTTTAGTGGGAAGTTCAATCTGACAGCGGTGAATTTGCCACCGTCAGTGAAGACACGCTGAGAGTCATTATAATTTGTTCCAGCATTAAACCCTGATTTGCCACTTCCACATGAGCACTTTTGCACCTGGGAGTAGGCTCACTGAGCTCAACAGGCTGACCTGCATGTTATGTTTAATTAGGTGTGGAGTCTGAGCTCGTGTTTTTTTTAAATTTGGTTGCTGTCTCAGAATCCATGTTAATTCTGTCATAGTGCTTGCATTTCAGCAAATAACAAGCGATGGGGAGGAATGGCCGAGATATCAATTTAATCAGTAACAATATACCAAAAACACTGGATGCATCTACACTTGCAAATTAAGTCGACGTAAGCTTGCTTACGTCGACTTAATTTACTCTGCGTCTACACTACCCTTTCCTTAAGTCGACTTAAGGAAAAGTTAAGTCGACTTTATAAAACCGAATTTTAAGTTGACTTTTGGCTTAAGTCGACTTTCTAAAGTTGGCTTAAGCCAGTGTAGACATAGAGTACCCCTAAGTTGACTAAGTCAACTTGGGGCTCTCCAGGACTCCTCTCTGCCAGGGGGGGTGGTACAGGGAGAGCCTGGCATGCCCCCTCACAGGGCAGGGCAGAGCCCTGCCCAGCCTGCCCCTATGCCCTGCCAGTGTCCCTGTTCCCCTTTGCCCCATTGTACCCAGGTACAATGGGGCAAAGGCTGAGCCCCCTGGCACTTGGCAAGGGGTGCCCCCCCATGCCACTGTGGACCAGTCCCAGGTCCACCTAGCCCAGGGGTTGGGAACCTATGGCTCGCGATCCAGATGTGGCTCTTTTGATGGCTGCATCTGGCTCGCTGCCAGTGTTCCCTCTAAGCTGCGCGGGCGCGCAGCCACGCAGCGGCCATCGCACCCCCCGCGCAGCAGTGAGGGACGCCCGGCAGCCCCCGCTGCTCCCTCCAAGCCACGGGGCGCGGCTTTGCCGCGGCACACCTGGCCTGCGCCCTGCCTCTGGGCTGGCCTTCCCCGCCCCCAGGGTGGGACAGACAGGCTCAGGAGCGCGGGCCTGCCTGCCTGCCCCACGCAGCCGGGGCAGCGGGGTGGCTGCGGCAGCGGCGGGATCCCGGGCTCCCACCCCCCGACCGCCTCGACTTCCCGGGACCGGGGCCGGGCTAATCCACGGCCCCGGCCTCCCAGCACGGGGCCGGGATCAGCCTCCGGGGCTGGGGTCTGTTCCCCCCACCCCACCCGCGGCTTCCCAGGGCCGTGGTAGGGTCCTCTCCCACCGGGGCGTTGGCTTTCTTTCTTTCTTTCTTTCTTTCTTTCTTTCTTTCTTTTGCTTTCCTT